>JAOQIF010000222.1:31264-103571 GCA_026260285.1 Colletotrichum sansevieriae | reverse complement strand
ATTGCTTTTTAAAAAGGGGGTATATATTATACGCCTTTTAGTAATATAGTTAGCTATTATATAGTATTCTATATAACTATAGTTAGGCTTAATACCTATCCTTTAAGTAGGAGACTTCTAGTAGATAAGCTTAGAAGGCTCGGCTATTATAGAATATATCACGATATACCTATAATTACCTATTATACTATTTATTATTATTCACGCTTATATTGCTCTTTTCCTTGTTTTACTCGCAGTCTTAGCGACCCTTACTATAGCCCCAGGCTAGTAGGAAGACTATGACACTATCTCTATATAGGAGTCTATATTATTATTAAATATCTAGAGTACCTATCTTAGTTAAGCTTTAGTCGACTTATCCTTTCTTCCTCTTTAATAAGACGATCTAATTTAGCCTATATTAATTAATTAACTAGTTCTTTACTAGTGCTCTCTTTATTATTCTAATTAATAGGTATCTTATCCTGAGTTTAGTTATTTAGTAGCTCCTATCTAGCGGGGGACCCTGCCTCCCTAGTAGACAGAGGTGGAACAAGGAAAACGATCAAAAGACGAAGTAAACTGTGCTCGGGGTGGATTCTTTTCCGGGAAACGTTATCCATGCTTAGGAACTGTACACTGCGCAGCGTAGCATATTGCTAGCTATCTCTTCTCACGTTCATGTTAAATTTTGCTCTCCGTTGTGGTCGAACTGAAGGCACGAATGATATTATCCGTGTTATTGTCTTGCATGTGGTGGCCGCTCCCCGCTGCATCGGAGAATCGCCCATTCAGACCGACGGGCTGACGTTTTCCCCGCCTTCTCCACGGCACGACATCACTAAGCCAAATAACGCCATCGTTATCGCCTCAATCGCTCTCGTACATTATGGGAAGCATGGCAAACACAGCTTGAATTGTCAATGATTGACTGAAAAGGAGATAGTACAAACTTTGACACGTCGCTCATTGTCTGTTGTTCTAACCAACATGACGGCTATCACTATCTCCCGTCCCGTCCAGCCGGACATTCAGTACGCGCCGGACCGCCAGAAGTGGCTCGCCCGGGCGGCGCATCGGGCGAAAGAAGCGGGCCTCCCGAGCACCTTGCCGATAGGCTTGCCTGCGCAGTTCAAAAGTGACCTGGTATGGGAGGGTTCGACACTGGCCCATGAATACGATTGGACATATGTCCTGAGTTCCGACCAACTCGATGAAATAGAAGCCGCTCTAGCTTATTTCAGGTGTAGGAGAACGTTCTTAATGTCGAGGATTACATTGATTCGCTGACCAAAAGTGAAGCCCTTGGATTGCCGTTGGGTCATATTAACCAAGAGACGTTTCCTTTGCCGAAGCTGCACTCGGAACTTCGCAAGCTCTCATGTGAGCTGCATAACGCTCATGGTTTCTTTGTCATCCGTGGCTTACGTGTTGATGAGCACACGAGAGAGGAGAACATCATCATCTACGCAGGCCTCTCATCCCACATCGCCCCCCAACGAGGTCGCCAGGACAGGCAATACGATGGCAAGCCGGCCGACGTCGTGCTCACTCATATCAAGGACTTGACACTCGGCAAGGAGAAAGGGCAGATCGGAAGCCCTGCCTACACGGCGGACAAGCAAGTTTTCCACACAGATGCCGGCGACATTGTGTCCCTCTTTGCACTCTCCACCGCTGCTGAGGGTGGAACTAGCAAGCTGGCAAGCATTGCCCGAGTGTACAACGAAATTGCCAAAACGCGCCCTGATCTCATCCACACTCTGACCCAAGATTGGCAATTTGAAGTGTGAGTCGCCCTGTTATCGCGTATTGCCAACCCTGTCTGCTTCTTTGCCTTGGCCTGGCTGGATCTTTGGGTTCGACGGCGCATCTTGCTTACAACATCTGATTAGCTTTGGCAAACCTGAAAAGTCTTTCACGTCTCGCCCACTCGTTCACTATCAGCCCGCCACCCCCAGAGCCCCAGAGCGTTTGGCTGTTCAATATGCCCGTCGATACTTTGTCGGTTACGGTGCCCTGCCTCGAAGCGAAGAGATTCCGCCTATTAGTGAGGCGCAAGCCGAAGCTCTGGACACACTACATTTCCTAGGCGAGAAGTTTGCTGTCTCATTGGACTTCCAGAAGGGCGATATTCAATACGTTAATAACATGGGGATTTTCCATGCTCGAGATGGCTTTACCGATACGCCGGATCAGCAGTGAGTCGATGCCATTTTTCTTTCAACTTGAGGAACATCGATTAACGCGATCAACTCGTCTTGCGTATAGGAGACACCTCTTGAGGCAGTGGCTCCGCGACCCCGAATACGCCTGGGAAACACCCGAGCCCCTGAAGGACAGATGGGCTCAATTGTATGAAGGAGTAACGGCTGACGGCCAGGTTTTTCCCCTTGAACCTTTCATTCGAAGCGAAGGAAACAAGAGCAAAGGTAGAGATTGATGAAACTTGGACGCAAATGTAAACAAGAGGGTGCCAAGAACCTTTTCAGCTATGGCTTTCCGAGCTGTGCAGCCTATTTCTGGTAGTTCAACCATTGTTCTGGGTGTTTGAACTGACTAGGGCTTGCTTGCTATGGAGAGTGACTGTCACCCGAGGAGTCCGCCACGGTGGAAGCAAGCCACGCCAAGACGGCGGAAGACGAGCTGGCCAGCCAGATCCGAGGTGCAAGATATACAAAGGTTCCAGAGGTCACATTGTGTCATGTTAATGTGTGCCTGCGATCTCTTCGGATAGGGCCATAGCAAGGATTAGGATGAGGTTATGCTCAAATTGTAGCTGTTCGCTCGCCACGGCACTATGTCGCTCGCGACTGGGCGCCCGCGTTGTTAGCATAGCTGCAACGGTCGTCATGATCGGCCAGCATTGCGTGCTTCTTGGCTCTGGCTAACATAGGAAGGTCAAAGTTCGTCACTCTACAACAGCGGCCATCTGGAGTGAAAGTCGAACGAAAGAGGGTAGCATTGTGTCATTTTCGCCCCATGTTCCGCGACTCCAAGACATTCTGTTGGCACTGGGCATTTAAGCGCCGCTCAAGAGCTTCCTGAGGTTGGGATCTTGGCTGTAGGGACAGTGGTCAGCCCATTTGACGTTTTAAGACACGGGAATGTGACGCAGCGAGGACATCTCTGCAGCTGATTCTCTCGCAACCCCAGCCAGACGCCATCTTTGCTTCACTTACCTCGAGCATAACGTTCGGGTGGTCGCCCTTCGACATCTTTGCAGCTAACTAGCCAGAACGGTTATTCAGTGAAGCAGCCGTAGGTCGCACTTACATCTGGTCACCGTGCCGAGTTCTGAGTCGACTGCGAAATGTTATTTTCGAAGTTCACGTCTCGGTTCGAGGCGGACCATATAGCCGTGCATGAACGTGGCGTTTCCGATTTCGAAGCATTTAACTCTGAGCACTCCATCATCCGCGATGGCGATCTCGCCTACACTCTTGCAAAAGGAGGGAATGGATCCAGGCCAGCCTACCAAGAAGCCGTCGGGGCACCAGTCGAAAGGCACTCGCCGCTAGGATATCACGTTGGATGGATTACGGTCATTTTTCTCAACGTCAACCAAATGATCGGCACTGGCATCTTCTCGACACGTAGGGCACCTGACACTCATGTGTTGGGCCACCGACGGCTGACATCTTCCGTTTAGCCGCATCTGTCCTCAATGGCACCGGGTCCGTAGGGCTAGCCTTCATATACTGGACCATCGGTTTCTTGATGGCCCTCGCTGGCTTGAGCGTGTATCTCGAACTGGCAAGCTACTTTCCGAATCGTAGTGGAGCAGAGGTTGTGTACCTCGAGCAAGCCTACCCAAGACCCAAGCACTTTTTCCCGATCGCTTTCGCAGTTCAGTCTGTTCTGCTTTCGTTCAGTAGCAGTAACGCAATCGGTAGGTGTTTTGAGATTTACATTGACTACGTTCTTGACTGATTTAATTTGCAGTATTATCACGCTATCTTTGGCGAATTGCTGGGAAGACTCCGTCTGCCTGGGAACTCAAAGGCGTTGCGATCGCCGCCTACACATTTGCCGTGATCTGCGTCGTTGCACACAACAAATACTCCCTCTGGGCCACGAATATCATCGGCGCTATCAAGATCATCACCTTAATCTTTATTTCCATTACGGGTCTCGTCGTTCTCGGGGGCAGTGTTGGTCACATTCCCGACCCCAGCGCCAATTTTCGGAACTCATTCGAGGGAACTACTGATAATGGCAACGACCTTGCTACGGCTCTAGTTAACATTATTTTCTCGTACACTGGCTACTCGAACGCTTTCAATGTCGTGAACGAAATCAAGAACCCTATTCCGGTACTCAGACGTCACGCAACAATATCAGTCGTGGTCGTCGCCTTGCTTTACACGTTTTGCAACGTTGCATATTTCGCCGCAGGTAAGGCAATCTTTAGACGACACTTAGAGTAACTAACTTGGACCATAGTGCCCAAGGCCGAGTTTACGACAGCTAAGGAGATTGCTGCTGCTGTGTTTTTCACAAAGGTCTTTGGCACCGGACCAGCCGAACAAGCCCTCAACTTCCTCGTCCTGCTCAGTGCATTTGGCAACCTCCTTGGTGTGCTGATTGGCTCTTCGCGTGTTATTCGAGAAATCGGTCGGTACGTATAGATTTGACCCTGTGGATGTGTAGACTCAGCAACTGAGTCAATCAATTGATAGGCAAGGAGTTCTTCCCTGGACCGAATTTTGGGTCAACACCAAGCCCTTCGGAACCCCTATCGGCCCTTACTTCCTGAAGTGGATCATGACTTTTATCATGATTGCAGCACCTCCTGCGGGGGATGCTTTCCAATTTGGTCAGTCCTGCTATTTTCTTTTCCCTCTTTTTTTCCCCTATTGTCGCATGTAATTGTCACTGACAGCTGAGCAGTCATCAGTCTAAAGACCTACCCCGATGGTCTTTTCCACTTCGCCATGGCTGTTGGGGTCTATCTCATTCGCATCCGCCGCAAGCGTGCTGGGCTCGGACGCGCCGAGTTCAAGTCTTGGCATGTCACTGTCGTATTCTTCATTCTTCTGCAAGTATATATTCTTGTCATGCCATGGTGGCCTCCCAAGGGTGGGCCATATGCCGGCATTGTCAGCTTCTGGTACGCTACCTATTGTGTTGTCGGTATCGCCATGTAAGTGAACTTTCCGGGCACTCCAATCAGCACTCTAGCTGATATCTTACAGTATGATCTTCTGCTTCTTGTATTACGCCGTTTGGATGTGGGTACTGCCGAAGTGGCGAGGATACCGGATCCGTCCTGAAATTCTCGAGGTCACTGACAACGGCGCCAATACCCACCGTCTCGTGAAAGTCCCCATCGAAGACCTGGCGCAATGGGATGATGAGCATGATGATGCAGGCAACCTGCGCCGTAGGAACGTCATGGGATCTCAGAACTCGTCCAAGGATGCTGGCGAAGTTGGAGTTGTTGCTGATCAGGGAATAACCATTAAAGACTAAAAGAAAAGGTGTCTTAACTGCCAGGCTACCTGCATGAAGATAAACTTTTTTTAGTCTGATCTGCTGAATCTTCTCAGGTTCAGCCCTTTCAGCTTTGTAATCCACAAGAGAACAGTCGTATGAAGTTGTAGGAAAATGATCCCAGAATGGTTGACCTCGAGGAGGTGACCTCAAGCCGTCTCACATACAATTGTCAACTGCGCCGCAATGAGTGTGCCTGTCTTGGCTCACTGGCCTATCAGAGTATGACACACTCACTGTCATGAACTAGAGGGAACAAGATTAGGCAAAAATCAGTCCAAACACTCGACTGGATGCTGCTCCTTGTCGTGTTTCTGGCTAATCGCCAGCACTCTTGTGCGCCTCGCTCAGAGATCCGAGAATTGAGAGAACATAAAGTCGGGCCAGGCCCCAGCCTAATTAATCTTGGATTACTTTTTGTACGCATAAAAGCCAAGGTTAGGGATCAAGTCATACCACAGCCTCCGCATTCATGATTCTTGTGTTAATCAGATACGGATACCGACACGATGTCCTCTCTTACAGATTTACCGCTTGAAATTCTAGACCAAATTTTCGGATTTTTAACACCTCACCAACACCAGCATCAGACCAAGGTTCTTAAACCGAGTATCGAAAACATGGCGTATCAGCGAGACATGAAGATCATGTTGCCAGCTCTGCTCAACACTTCGATGACATGCAAACGTCTCAAAAAGATGGTTCAGCCCACCTTAGTCCGTTCCTTTTTTCAGCATGATAATTTCTGGAGCAGCGACGGGAAACCGACCTTATTCTTGCACCGCATTGGGAGTTTTCTAAGAACCCTTTTCCAGCGACCGACCTAGCTCAAGCCGTCAGATCTATTGACATTGAGATCTTTGACCAACGGTGGAACTACTGCTACCACTTTCCGGATCAGGCAACTGAAGAGCAGAGGTCCTGGGTAGCAGAATACTCTGCAAAGGCCGGACTTCAGATGAATTTACCGAAATCCTTCAAAGCTTGGAATCTCGCCGAGGCATCGATTCACATCCTTCTACTCACGGCTCCGAACTTGGATCAGTTGAAACCTTGCCTGCCGCGAGATAGGGAATTCGAACACCTTGTGATCTGGAGCCGGCGGATGGAGTCCGAAAAGGGAGTGACCCCCAACTTCCTGCAAAGGGTTCGACACATGGAACTTGACATTCAGATTGACGATGAGAAAGACCGATATATTTGCAAGGGGGATGAACTACCAGGAGAGGAATAAAGGGTCTCCAGCCCAGTCGAGCGACTTCTCGTTGATGCTGCACCCAATCTCGAGCTCCTATCCTGTGGTGCTGGAGCGCTCGATGGCTTCCCTCAGCTTGAAAGTGTCGATTCTTTGCAGATCCTCGTGAATGACGACTATGCCGAGGGTGATGAGGGGCTTGCCCAGACTTAGGCGGTTCAGTTTCAGATCTTTGAGCTTCGCGTGTCCTTTCCCAAGGGAAAGTGAGGACGCATTGTCAGGTCATCGAGAAAACTTGCAATACCTCGATATTTCAACTTATCTCTGGCTAAGCAGCAGATCGCCCTACAATAGGAGACCAATTCGGGCATCTTCTTTCAGGACTTTCAAAGCCCTCAAGACATTCAATCTGGATGCGCTCGCCGTATGGTCGAATGATGAAGAGGAAGAGGAGGATCTCGGCGATGTGCTATCGCAATAAGCATCACCACCAAGTCTCTTGCCTTCATCTTTGATTGAGTTACATATCGAAGGGGGTTCGTTCGGGGATGCGAAAGAAGTGGAAGAACGCAGCCTCAAGTCTCTTGCCCAAGCTATGGCCATTGGAGAACTCCCAAATTTGAGGTTCGTCTCTTGGCACGAGGTGGATGCGGCTCAGGTTATAGTCTCTGAGAGTGCTCTCAACGTATGGGATCACGGCGATGGCTGGAGAAAGGGTGTTCCGCCGGGGAAGGATGGCTCGCATTGGTCCCAACATCGGTGTCAGTATGTATATGCCTTCCCACAGTGGATGGACTCATATGACCAAGCTGTATTAGAAGAGTCTCTCCGTGACTCAGATGCAGAGGAGAAGAAAAGTAGTTGCTGCTGCTCATACCATCACGTCTCCAACACCTTGGTCCCCGGGAGCCCCCAGGAATTTCTATGGCATTCCTTCTTTCGGCTGACTTGTTTCTATTACCACGGCTTACTTGATCAGTGCTGGTGTTACTCCCTCTTCTCTAATCTTCTTTTCTCAATAGTTACCTGAAAAACGAAGAAATATCTAATTGATAATAGGGGCCTGTCAGTTTCAAGAATTGGTCAGGTCTCTCTGAGTTTCATCAGTTCTTCGATGTCATCTTTTCAACCCTGACATGTTGCTGGCCTGTTGAAGTAACCGAGTGTTTGGGTCCTCGTCCTTTGGCGGAAACTTTTGAGCAATGAGAATCAGAGTTGTGGCAAAGCCGCCGAAGTCTTCGCGTGTCCGGATACTTTCGCTCGAGGTGGCCCAGATACCTTCTCTACGATATTTCCCCTTCTCATCTTCATCGTCGGCAAGAACACGAATCAGAGCTAGCGGAAGTTGATCGCCCGCTCTTGCCATCATGGGTCAATGGGCTTCTATGGAAGCCAGAATGCAGAGAACTCTCCGAGGATCCTGCGAATCTTGTAGCACGTCCATAATGACCATCAGAAACGTGTACTGTAATTGCTAACATTCATGTTAGGGGGAAAAAAGGTCCGTTGCCCAGGTGAAAGTCCGGCTTTCTCCGATTGCTTCTGGGGCAGGCGTGAATGTCATTACTCTCTTCAACAACCCATGGGCCGGCCGAAGTTCAAAGACCAGACTACTGGCCGGGGGGCAGTCCTATCAAAAGAACTTCCGGCCCTCAAGCCGTCGCCATCAACAGAGGAGATTGAAACGTTAGAAGGGCTCACTCCAGATATTGGTATAGAAACTTCCCCAGACCTCGATTGTGGGTCTGCCATAAACGCCGACGCGGCCTCTTCCCAAGACTCGGATCACGATAGATTCGAGGTCCACCAGTGCTTGCTAGACCTGGAAAACTCCTTTTAGGTAGCCAATTTCGCTCGCTCGTGGCTCACTGAAACTTTTGATTTTGGGCGGAGGCTAATTTCCGATGTCCCCGATGAAGAAGCGGAGCGGAGATAGTGTCCGGAAGCCAGACCGCGTTCCCTCCTCTATCGACCGCAACCCAACCGCACTATGGCGGCTGCGCAAGCCTATCTGTCATTTACCTTCTGCTAGAGGATTTGCGGATAAAGGGTCAGCTCAGGCTCTATACGTTCTGGCTCTCCTGCGAAATACCATAGAATCGGCATCTGACATTGACGTCTGTGAGGAATGCCCATTACGATTCTTCTCAATCGTTCAGAATGCTGCATTACGCGAGGTCCTTTGCCTTTGCGTAGCGGAGTCTTACCATCGGATCTTGAGGTCAATTGATGAAGAAAGGAAAAGAGCGACTAGTTTGGGCCAAAAGAAGCGGCTTGGGGTTCACGAAGCGGGAAACCAAGCCAGTCAACTTCAGCTGGCAGATTCGCCGCCCCTCTACTGTGCCGAAGTGTCGCCAGACCAATGGGGAAGTGTGACGTGTAATCTAGTTAAGGCGGAGGTATTCGGCGTGGAAGGAAGAAGAGAAAAGTGCTCGAAAGGTTTCGTAGCTCGCTTGGAGCAACGACAGCGGCGATGGCACCGCACCATTCCGGCGCCGGACTGCTCACTGAGCTATTGATCCCTTTGTGATTTCGGAAAGAGAGCCCACTTCTCTAAAGCTCATTGAAGATTCTAAACAGCTGATCGCCTTGCTTGAGTTATAGTTAGACCATCGAACGCTGCTACTGGTCTTCTCACCATTGTGGAAATGGCGATGTAACGCTCAGCTTCGATCGCCTTGACGCCAAGTTTCCGGTTGTCAAAAAGGTGCCGAAGTCAAGTATCCGAGATGCAGCACCGCAGAAAGCGGCCTTCAATTTCACTGTGGAGCCCTACGGACGATCGGAAGTTAAATATAACGAATGATATAACTACAAGGTACCCTGGGAGCCACTATTATTCTGCGTAGCATGTGTTAGACTCGTTCAATGGGGCGCGAGGCTGGCTATACTACTCATTACTACATCGGCTCAGCGATACGGGGAGAGTCTGCAAAACGTGCAGCGAATCGTCTTTGAGCCCCCCTCAGACCCCTGTCATCCGCATGACTGGTCTTGGTCTCGATGATGTTGGCCTACCTTCATGATGACGGCTTTTAATCTTGTAGTTACAATCTGCAGCAGGATCTTGGGGGGCTGTCAAGAGGCTGTAAGCGAGAAGCTCAATGTCATCCAGCGAGTGGCAGTCCTGGGCACGTCGCTGTTTCTAGGTGTAAGTCATAACCTGCTCCAAGTTACCGTCACGACCCGGCCTATCTGACGTATTTTGATAATCAACAGTGCTATGTGTCGAGTTCTCTCGTTGCTCTGTGTGATGGGGGGAAGTATTTCGGACTGTTGGGTTGGGGTAAGTGGGGGTGCTGCCATGGCCACCTGCGGTCTGCTTCATAGTGTCTGGGCAACGGTGGACCCTATCATCGGCGGCTTAGTCGTCGGGAACGAAATAGATTGGGGGCGGACGATGTTGGATTTGCAGCGTGCCTACGGGGACTGTTGACCATGGCCGAAACCTACCCTCCGAAGATCCTGCAGTAAAAGGCACGGTGGCTTCGCAAGCAAAGGGGCAAC
Organism: Colletotrichum sansevieriae; assembly: GCA_026260285.1. Lineage (NCBI taxonomy): Eukaryota > Fungi > Ascomycota > Sordariomycetes > Glomerellales > Glomerellaceae > Colletotrichum > Colletotrichum sansevieriae. The sequence continues at coordinate 93,391 of JAOQIF010000222.1, read as the reverse complement.
TCAGAAATGATGCGGCCGTGGCGTACGCATTTTTCCTTCTCTTGGGCTCCGAGTACACGCTCAGCTTAATCATTCTGATGGGACTGTTCTTCACTCAGCCCATAGTATTTATCACCTCAATTTACAAATCATTTCTCTGCGGGCTCATGTTTTTCTTGTATCAGTACTATGGCGAACGGCGCAATGTCGACTAACAGCGCTGTCAGAAGCTTTTTTGGGGCGGGCTGGCGGTGTCGCTATGATACCTGTGACAGTAGTCGCAAGGCTTTCCGGGTCTCGGATTTGCAGTTGGTCTTCAAGAAGTATCGCGTGAATGAATTAATTTACTTCAGCCTGGAGACTGGACTGGCTCCTTGAACGCGGCAAGATAGGCCAGTCCTCACGTAGAGCAGCTTTCGCCTTGTGTGCAGATTGAAAGAGAAAGAAGCTGCGACTGGACGAGAGAAATTCGAATTGATGGTGGAAAAGAGGCAGGCTTGCCGGCCAACGCCAGGGGAAGTGATGCCCGTGAATCCGGCATGGCAATAACAATTCTTCTGCGCTATGTCCGCTATAGACAGCCCTCGATCACTACTGCGTCGTTTCGAACAGCATCCATGACCTCCAATTTTATCCGTAAATGGCAAACATCCCGCTCTTCTTCTCCTGAACTGGCGATGTCAAACCCTGCCGATGTGCTCTGGGAATCGAGCAAATCCTATTGTTGGAATGGCTGCAGCAGCTTACGGCCGTTATGACAGTGTGGCACAACGGTTTCCTCACAACGCAATTGGCTTGTTGGTTGTTTGCTGTGCATTGTCCTGTTGTGTCCTTGTATCCGACCGTCCTGCTCTCGCCGCTAGCATTGTTAACGGCATCAGTGCCACCATCAACGGCCAGGTAGGAAGCCATCCGATTTGCGAGCTCGTCGATTAAGTTACAAGGGACCATGCCAATGGTGTTGCCACTTGCTCGTAGACGTGCTTGGTATTTTGGGCACACGAGTGGACTGTCGATCGACCGATTGCACCAAAAGCTGCTCGGTAAAGAACCCTGATTTGGGCAATGTCCAATCTTTGGAGTCACTGTCTTGAAACGCGTCTCTCAGTTCCAGAACACGCTCTGGAATCACAGTTGAGATATTGCGAGCTCTCTCGAGTCCCAAATGGTTGTCGTAATGCACTCGGCGCCTGTGAATTGGGCACTCGATGGGCGTTTTCTTGATCTGATCCGGCCATTCGCTCAGAGAAGGAAAAGTTTTCTTTCCAGCCGTCAGGCGAGTCGTGGGTGTCCAAGTCCAAGAATTCCCCTTTCATGGCTTGCCCTCTCTGACTGAGCCCCAGGCTCGCAGCTGTTTTTAACCGTTCTCGGAAATTGTTGATCACTATTTAACAACGAAGTCAGGGTTCTCGGACACAGTCTGTCATTTTTTTCACATAGTATTATTGAAAATGATCCGTCACATTCTGTTGGCGCCATTCTCCTCGATTACTTCTCCTCGATTACGGCCTGCCTGGCATCTGTGCTAGCATCAGCCCCCGGTTTGCACCAGGCCCAAACTTGATGCTCCACAACCAAGACACGAACCAGACTGCCGGGACCGATTGGAAGACTCCTGCGCGAGCCCCAGGACTCTGGGTTCATTGATCACACATGTCTTGCCCTTGTTGAAGATGGACTAGAAGTAATGAGGAATGCGCATTTAACTGGCGTTGAACGTGAGACCCCACTATCGACTATTTTCTCTTCTCTTGTCTCGTGCTATTCCGCGAAAAGACTGGTCCAATATCATGGTGGATTGCGATAAGCCCGCCCTCTCATTGCTTTTCACCCGAGATGATTCAATGCCTCCGGACGAGAACGTCGGGCCCATTTGGCTCGGTGTATCCACCTCGCTGCTCATAGTCCTTCTCCTCACGACCGCCCTACGGCTCTGGGTACGCGTGGCGAGAAGAAGCTATGGGTGGGACGATGCGACCATTGCCCTCGCCGCTCTCATGGCCACTATCCGGTACGCGATTGCGGCCATGCAGCTGCCACACGGCAACGGACGACATCGAGTCTACCTCAGCGATTACGATTACAAGATGATCAACATGTATGGATGGTACGGGCAACTCTTCCACTTTGTGTCGATGGCCTCTTTGAAATGTTCAATTTGTGCATTGGTATTGCGATTGAACGACAACAAGAACATGCGAATCCTTATCTCGGCCATTATCGCAGGCGTCTTGGTCACGAATGTGGGCGTCGTTGTTGTTCTCCTAGCCGAGTGTCGGCCCGCCGGGTTCTGGAGAGGTTCTTCTGCCAAATGTTGGCCGAATCATGTAAGAATCTATTGGATTTATGCAGCGATTGGTAGGTTGTCTTCTTATCTTTGCGCGCGTCTTCTGACCTTCCTCTCCTAACTGATGCCCCCAGCTTACTCTGCATTGACCGATTTTATTCTGTCTTTTATACCGTTGGCAATGATTTGGAAAGTCAGGATTCCAACACGGAAGAAAGGACTAATCATGTGCTTGATGAGTCTTGGTCTGATGTGAGTGCGCTCCCATCTTGATCATCAGATGACGGTGTAATTTGAACGCTGATTGAAAGCGATTAGTGCAACTGCCTTCGGTGTAACGCGGGCTGCGTTTTTAGGAGTGTCGGAAGATGACCTCAGCTGGACATTTTGTATTGTGGCCATTTGGTCCAACCTTGAACTTTTTCTCGGAATTATTACCGCGAACCTGGCTCTTTCTCGATCTATTTACCATCACTTTTTGAAAACGCCCGATGGGGCAGCAAAAAGCCAGGGGGGGCCATCAGATTCCGGCTACATGAGATTCGATGGCCCCAGAATGGATCGTTCTACTATTCCATCAACAACTACCAGCTGCGGATATGGTAATGGGCCATCAAAGACCACGGAATTAGACGGCGACATACCTCTGCAGCCTAGGGTTCAGATTCAGGCTGACCTGGGGCAGAAGTCCTCTCAGATTAATTAAGTACATAGTCACGCATCAATACCAGATTCTAATCAGTTGAAATTGGATATTTGTGTGATTTGGCTTCAAGGTTAGCACGATGCAACAGGTTTTTGAGATATGTGGGCAGTTTCCTCACTGCCACCTCCACTTGGGAAGAGACCTCGCGGAAGCACCTCTTTTGCCCACGATTCATTGACATCCTCCGAAAGTATCGAATGAATCCAAGAGCAGGCAGCCATAGCAAGCTTGGCCACCAACTCTACAATAGATGCACCATGGCAATTAGCCGTCTCTGACTTCGGTCTTCGTCTCTCGGCAGTTTATTGCCAGCTTGCCGTACCTCATCATCCACTCAGTGTTGAGTAAAGCGTTCATATCTTTCTTCCTTCAGGGTGACAAATACGCGTGAATCGACCAATGCAACACACGTATGGCCGACCAAACAGCTTTTATTCCCTAGTTCAGGAGCAATCGGGCCAAATCCAAGCCTGTAAATCAAAGAAGAGTTTCATTCCTGATCAATCCTCCAAGTCACGTCCTCGCTTCATACCTCGGGGCGAAAATTGAAGAGTCTCGAAAAAGCGTGAAAAGAAAGTATTATGGGGCTTCATAGGTACAAGAGCGTGCCATATCTCGATACGTGACAGATCTGGCGAAACCGGCCTTCTCGATGGACGCGCGAGCTTGTCTAAGAAGGCGTTGGTAATGCAAGCAGAGTATAAACGGGTGTGTTCGGCTCGTTCGTACGGAAGATTCTTCATGAAAACGTGAACCTGAAGTCAAGAAGCATTAGGCCCCTGCAAACAAAGCTTCTGCACAAATTCTTACCTGGTGAGAGTTTTCAGCTCCGGCAGCGTGCTTGCCACTGTTTATGCGAATTTGCTGAGCTTGTGCAATCAAGATAGCGGCGATGTAAGGATCGAAATTCTGCTCAATTAGATCAAATGGCCACGCATCGTCCCGCCGGAGTCTTTCCCGACGAAGGCATCGTATGTCGTATGGGTAATTGACAAAGGCGATAGATGCCTGACGGTCCTCAGTCTCATCAGAACGCAATGCAGGACCAATGTAGGTATCACACGGGAGATGGAAGTCGTATCTCTTAAACCTAAAGGCGAGGGGACGACTAGAAAATTAGCCAAAAAAGAGTTGCTCAATGAAAGAGAATATGAATCTGCTTACGTGAGTTTGTTAAAGGAATGAGAGCCCAAGAGTGACTGGAAACTTGCAGCAGATTGATGAGGCAACCCGAAGTCAATATTCTTCGCCCACAATTCAGCGACATCTGGAGATGGCGCGTGAAGATTCGTTTGGCGATGCGATGAAGAGGTCGCAGAAGTATCAAGCATATCGAACCAGCCGCAGCGGAGTAGTTTGAGGTGGTAAGCAGTCCATGCCAACGGTTGAACGAAGAGTTTTTTCCTCGGGTGGCGGCGGAGGATCTCATCAATCGAGAGGCTGTCAACGTCTTCGATATCTTCGCCTCCCGGTTCATTCATTTGCGAGGCCATAGCGACATACCGCTGAGAAATACGCTTGCAACGATCGTTTGCAAAGAAGATGGAGAAAGAGCAAAAGCGGGACGGACGGTTACACCCTACAGAATCCAGTACCTTACCATCTTTCTGCTGGTTGCTTAGGTAAACAGGTTCTGAGCACCGGCACGGACGTTGTCTATACAGGTACCTAAGGTGCCTGACCACCTCTTGTAGGAACCAAGGTTACCTGGGAGACTCGCCGAGGCTTGTTAGAACAAGTTACAAAGGGTCGTAGAGGAGCTGGGAGACTAAGCGTCCTCAAGGCGATACAAACAGGGTGATAGTGCAGATCCATGGATGAAAATGTAAGTCGATAAAGAATATAATCTCCACTTTGTTACTGACTTTTATGTTTTTGGTCACCACTTTATTAGTGTAAAACTTATACTCGTCCATCTCTATATAAGAGAATTGTTATAGCCTTGGTGCCTTGCCCTAATAGAACGTACTAGGTGGGCTAGGATATCATAAGCACAGTTGCTACGTGAGCTATATGAAAGACAGCTGCTCACTAGGACTTTCATCAATGGGCGTTTAGTTGTTTCTTTGCTTCGGTTACCTGGAGGACAAGTGTCTAGAACTCTAACTGATTAGCTCGAAACGGTGAGCGGTTTCACTGAGCATTCGGCAGAACTTGATTAGACAAATTTCTTGTCTGAGGAAACAGTGAATACTTGCACCCGAGTTTATGGGGTTTTTCTTTAAGGGGCCTATACGCACAAGCCGATTCAGCAGTCCCACGACTTTGAATCGCGCATCTTTCGATTGATTACTATACAAAGATGAAACTCTCACTGACAATGCGCAAACCCTGGTAGTTAGGTTCGCGTTTCCGCATCTGCCTTCCGTAGGGAAAATACATCTCCAAACGTAAAGGCAGGTTATCTGCTGCGTATGAGCTCATTATCACTAATTACCTCTTATCACATTTATCATCTGAGGATTTGACGACCCAGACTCACTTTGAACAACCAAGGTGAAAAAAATGAAGCTCTGTTCAAGAACCACTCACTCGTCCGACGACTTTAACAACCACCTATTTGCTGTGCGGCCTTGCCTGCGGATATTAGTCTGATGAATCTGGAGCAAGTCGAGATCGAACATAAAGGGCATGATTTGTTAGACAGTGCGAGAGTCTCAAGGGAATAGCAAGCCTTCTTCAAACCGCAGATTTTCAAACACCTAAAGCTCCACTTCCCTGGTTCCGAAATCGACGATCTGAAGTCCTTTGTTCACAGTTATCGAAGAGATCTCATCAAGAGAATCTCTCTTCACGTCAGAAATGAAGAGTACGATAATATGGACATGTTCGACGAACCAGAGGCCCAAGACACGATCAGAGCAGACAGTAAGCTCTTCAGCCAGGCTCTGAAAAGATTATTTATCTCTCTTTCGACACGTTGGTCAAAGACTCGCCTACAGGTGACACTAAATCAAGTTTAAGCGCCAGCTCCCCGAGCGATCCAGGCCACCCTTTAAAGTGTCGCACCAAGGCGAATCAACACGATCGGAGCTGTATATACTCCTTGAATTCCAAACGGCGTCTTCTTGGCAGCTTGCTCAGGTCCCCATGGTCAGAAGGTTTTCTATAAATCAACATTGCTACAAAAGTCTGTCGAAGGCATTACTTGCGAAAATTCTTAGTAGCCTTTTCAGCTACGAGCCATGGCACGCGATTACTCGAAACGAACAGTTCCCCGGCGATCTGGCAGTAATTAGGCTGCTCGACCCCGCGAGCGAATTTGCCACAATAAAACCAGTGCATAATTGGGAAGGGCAGCTTCCAATGAATGGAAAGCCACGTTATCTTTGGTTTCGCAACGGCTACCTTGTCTCTTCAGCGGTCAACGGAAGCTATCGTCCCCGAAGTTTTACTCCATGTCACGCTATTGATGCCAGAGACTTTTTCCAGCACGCATCGAGGGATGTGCCGAAGAACTCTTCTGAGCTGTCAGATGGTCTTCGTACCCAGCCAGCCCTTGAATACCTAGCCCTGACGACGTATATCGGAGACCTGGTACCCAGCCCGTCAGCGATGGAACCCCCGCTTCTTCAGGCAAGCCGGGCTGCTTTGCGCATGCCTTTTCTTAGGGCGATGGAAATCTGGGCCGCAGCCGCCGGCGAGGGATTCGTTCTCAGATGTCACGTTCGCAAAGACTCGCCATTGCTTACCCTGATAGCGACATGGCAGCTCACATTGAGCAAAGAGGCTTTTGGTTCATGAAAACAAGTCGCAGCTGGCTGTGCAGAACGCAAATTAACCTGCGACGTGAAGCTGGTGGGGTCGGGAAGTACGAGGTCGGACTCACCATACGCGCTTTGTAACATGTTGGGATTCAAATCCACAACTGAGGGAGTGGAAATGATTCTCGAACATGTAAAGATAGACTTAAAATCAAATCATTGGCTTATGAGTATGGTTCAATTCCAGGCACGCATATCGAGTTTCTCGTATTTTGAATGACCGCGTGCGACGCAGTCGATCGTGATTCGTAATCGATTGACTGACCTTGGGGAGTAAGAGAAAATTTCATCTCCGGGACTCTTTAAAAATGAGTGCATGGGGTCACATAAAGTCTCCAGTATTCGGAAGCCAGGGTTGGCATTCAAGGTTGGAGCATTTTGTGACCGTAGGGACTTCTCCTGATTTCTCTGGTGGCTTGTACTGGGCTCGTTCGATCTTGCTTCGATGCGAATCTCAGAGGTAAGACGTGGCATTTACACCTTCCGCACGCCTGCATCTCAGGACCGCCAGGACTAACACCTGCCTTCAGCCTTCCATAATGATAGTGAGAAGAAGTTGCAGCCACGATGGAACTTCCTAGGCAGTGTGAGGATGAGCTATAGGGGAAGCTGCCCGTGCCTGGTTGCTGCTCGCTTGAAGTCGATAGGCAGTCTGTCATTTCCCGTCCTACGTTGTCTGCTCCTCTTCTCTTGTCAAACACAACAATAAGAATAAGAAGAAGACAAGGACCATGACGACAACAACGACGGACAGGGTTGCCACACTATCGATGTCTAATAGAAAGGCATGGGGTATACTGCGAGAGCTTGGCAGTGTTGAGAAAGATGACTAATTCAGTATCTCACACCAATGGAAGGGTCCAAAGTGTCTTAGTTGTCTTCATTCGTTATGTTTTCTACTTTTCTTCTGCTTCCCCTGTCGCATTCCTTCGCTCATTGCTCCATGGACCTGCCGAATTGTGACTGAGTGATCCAAGATGTCATCATAATACAGGTGTCATCGCGTATGGCCGCGTTCAGCCCGAAGGTTTCACCGTACCGTCAGGGTTGTACTTCCGGGGCGGATTCTCATATGTGTAGGAGTCGTCGCTCTTGTTTCTCTTCCAGCCTTTCTCGTCGATGTAGGTAGAATCCTTACCCTTGGATCCCCAGGCGAAGCTGTCGTTCTTGGTGTAGCCTCCGGAGCGATGCTGCTCCTGCTCCTTTTTGCCACCTCCGGATGAAGACATGTCGATTCGAGACTGGGAAAAGGTTGAGGTATAGGGGAAGATAAGGGGTTGTTGTGATGTTGGTGTGAGTGTTCCTGGTTTTGGATGTAGCTTGAGCTGTGTTAAAAACCTGCTTCAAAGGCAAAAGAATGTGGATCTATATGTGAGAGGGGGCAAAGGGTGAGACTTGGGTGAATCTCCCCATCATGTCACTGATTGATTCTGTGATCGGCTCTGGTGAATGTCATCGATTACCTCTATCTCTTCAGTTAGGCAGTTAATGAATAGGTGAGCTACTCTCAGGTATCCCACACTAACGATCACTTCCACTACTGATTTCATATCGGTTCTCAAGCCTCAAACTTCACCAAAACGTTGTAGGTCTTTCCGAGACTCTTGTACTTGTCCCACGCCGACGCTACCTCGGGTCTTTTATAAGCCTCGATCACTTGCTGTTCAGGGTGTCAGAATCATTGGCACAAACACATGCTGGGGTCGTATGCTCACGTCTGTGCTGTCCCATCCGAGGGCGCCCAAGCCGGTAGCCGGGCCATCGTCAACGCTGTGTCCACCAAAGGACTTGACCCCGATCGCAGCCTCAAGATCCATCCACGCCTGCTTCGCTTCTTCGTGCTTGCCCTCGTCCGCAACCTCGAGGAACACGAACTCTGTCAAATTCTTGGGCGCGGCGGCGGGATAGTCCCCGGTCTGGAACTTTCTGACCGTCGGTGGCCCGACCGTCTTGGCCTTGGCCTGGTCAAAGTAGTCTTTCGCCCATGCCGAGTCGGCGAATGCCTTATCCTCTGCGGCTGATGCAAATGCTGGAAGTCTCGGTTAGACGAGAGAAGAGATTCTTGGTTTCCCAAAGGGGGTCTTGCTGACACGTCGATTGGAAAAATTTGAACTCGGAGATCGGAGAGAAGTTCTCCCCTATGATCTCGCCTCCCCCGACGCCGAGGACGCCTGGCTGTTTGGCAAGGTCGGCCTTGAGCGAAGGCCATACACCGAGAAACTCGTCCTTATTGGCAGAGGGAACTTCAAAGATAGCGTTGACGATGTGAGGCATACTGTTGGCTTGCGTTGGTGCTCCGATAAAATAATGTTGTGTTGGTGATTCGTCGCTGTTGATAAGGACAACTTCGATAGCCCAAAGCTACAGGAGGGCGCGAAAGCCACCCCTTTATATGTAGCTCGACCTTGGTCTTCGCCATGAAGAGGGATTGCAATACCGAACTGCGCGGCCAATGCCGTCCTGCCCCGCCCCGACACGGAGCTCGCTCACAGCCCGAGACCGCGTGCGGCCATGACAGCCGTCAGATGCCGATAGACAAACGATATGTAAGATCAAGGGGCCCATGACAGATGTTCGAACCCCGAGGAATTATGCAGCCCAAAACGTCGAATGAGCCCTAGCAAAATATATGACACCCTCCCGTCTAATATTCAACCGTGCCGGCATAGAATCACGGCACTCAGGGCTTCTAGTCTGAGGAGGAAGGAACGGTACCCTGCATCGTAAGCCGAGTCAATCGATAAATTGAGAAAGTGTAATTACTACCTTGTGGCTGGACATTGCGGGGTGGCAAGAGGCACCAGAAGAATCGGGCGCGCGTAAAGCGTATCGTGAACTGCCTCACCCCAGGTTTTGAAACCGACGCCGACAAGGAGCAGGGGGCCCGGGGTCCCCTCCCCTTTCCCCTTTGCCGCGTGCGCTCTGCACCCCGGGTGCGGTCCGGTCGGCCATGTTCATTTCCTGCAGGTCTCAAGCTGCTCCTCGTCTGATGCCGTCGTTCATGCTCCCTCCACCACGCCGAAAGCATAAATGGCCCATGCCATTATGCGGCGGGGGCCTCGGTGAGGGGTACGGGGGACTTAGGTCTACTCGGGTTGAGGATGCGGCATGACTATGAGTCTGGCCTGGTGGACTGCGCTGACTAGTGTTCGATGTTCTTAGTCGTTGTCCGAGAATTCAGTGGAAGCGGTCTGAAGTCCACGAGAGGTTAGGCAGACCGTCAAGGGCTCTCGTCTTCGTCTCGTATGATGATCCTAGATGATCATGGCACCACCTGCATCCTATTTACGGAGTTGCTCACCAGCATGCGCGCGGATTGCGTCGTACATTGTTCAGACTCGTGTATAAAGGCCAGCTAAAAGTCCCCCTATCGTAACAGTAAATACTCATGTCAAAGGCATGATCGATTACCTGACAAATGTTCGACAATTTGAGCAAGTTCTGCCGGCATGCTCAGCGATGGGAAGTGCCCAGCCTGTAAGCTTTCTTCCTTGACTCGAATCCCAAGCTCCTTCACCTTATACACCAGCGCCTTTTGCACAGTCATGGGAATTGCGAGGTCATTCTCGCAGTACACATAAACTGTGTCGATGTCTCGATAAGCCTTTTCTCGAGGCACGTAAACCGCGACAGAGACAGGACAGCTCCGTAGCAAACGCTGCCATTTCGCCCGATGTTCCTTGGGAATATCAGAGTAGAAAATCGATCCTGGGTCATATCCATCTGCGATAACAGCCTCTGTTCCCTACTTTCATGTCAGCACTCTGCAGAAACTCTCCGCGTCGTCAGCTCCAGCCTGAGATACCTCAATGCCTAACCACACGGCATCCTGCGGCGTCATGACGGCCCCCATGCAATCATCGCCAGACAACATCAAGGCCGTGACATACACGAGCCACCGGACGCCGCCGCGCTTTCCCTCCGCGGCTCGATTCCTGACGCCGAGACCCGCAAAGGCTTCGGTAGCCACGACGCCGCCGTACGAGTGAGCCACGGCAATGACCTCTCTGCCCCGATCCACCACGTCTCGGGCAGCCTCCCTTATGCAGTGGACGTCCGCTTCGGTGGGATTCTCGGGCGGCGGAGTGTTGCCGGAGGGCAAGGTCGGGGCGATGCATGGGTACCCCTTCCGTTCCAGCATGTCGAGAAATGGGCGGTAGTGATCCGGGCGGTGCCAGGCGCCGTGGACGAGGATGACAGTGGGCTTGGACATGATTTCTTGTAATCAACGGCACGACAATGGTAATAGGTGGAGGAGTCTCTACAGCGCTCTTGCACTTGTTGATGACAGGTGTGCCAAACTCTCGGCCTTCGGTCATCTTGTGACCCCGCCTTCGTCCAAATGCCCAATTGACTTGGAATATTCTATTAAAAGCAACAGGGTGGAAAGAGGACGAACTCTGCTCATGTTGGTCGGTGCGAAACGACGCTAAGCTCGAGAATGCAGGATAATGAGCCTCTGGCGGCATTTGAAAGTATAACTGGGCCTCAACATTCAGTGCCCTGGGCATTATCTCGTCCACTGCCAAGATCTCCCGCATTCCTTTTCTGATGTTCGCCAGATCTCGATATCACACAAGCGCCACGGCAGCCGCGATCCCAAGCGCAGCCGCAAGTCCAGCCCTTGCCGTCGGCCCTGCCCCCGCCGGGGTAGCCGTAGTCAAAGCCGCTGCGCCGGTGCCGTGTCCGGTCCCGCTCGCACTTCCGTTCGCGCTCTCCGTCGCCGCTAATCCGCTGGTCATGGTGCCACTGGTAGCAACACCTTGACTCTGACTCTCAGTCCCCGACGACGCGGCAGGCGTCTCCGCCGTCGCCGTGGCCGTCCTAGTCACGGTCTCGACGGTGCTCGTCCTGGTCGGCGTCACCGTTACGACCGTACTGACAGGCGGGGCCGCGGGGTCCGTCGCCAGGAATTTCGGCGTTACGGTCTCGGTGCCGGAGTACCACGGGCACCCGGGGACGTTGCGTGGCGGCGCGCGGCCGCCGCCGCAGTCGACGCCCTCGCAGATCTCGAGGGTGTCGGGGACGTACCATACAACGGACTCGTACGTGTTGCCGTAGCTGATCTCGGTGCGGACGGTGACGGTGGAGGTGAAGGAGGTGCAGCCTTCGTTGTCTGTTTTGCCGAGGATAAGGGCGGCCATTGCCAGGGCTGGTACGAAGTATCGGGACATGATTGTCTGGGCGAGAGAGTGCGGGACCGTTGATGAGTTGAACGAATGTGGATGTTGCCTGGTTCAAGAGATGGAGGAGAACGACGTGGCTGACGGGAAAACGAAACTGAGGATGGATGGGAAGCAATTTATGAGCGAAGAGGATGAGGCCAAACATACTAAAGTGCTTGCGTATGATGAGCCCTACGATGGCTGGCTTGGCTTCTACTAAATCTGACTAGACCTCGGCCAAAAAGCTGAAAGGGCGCCTAATTCAGACACGCCGTGCCACATAGGCGCAGTGACCGTGTCACATCGCGTAGGTCGCGAAGCTGTAGGGCGAGAAGGAAAAAGACGCTTTAGAATGGAACTTTGGCTAGCTCATCTCGCCGGATGAGACATAAGATGAGGAAACGGCCGGGGCAGGATAAAGAGCCGGGGGTTTCAATCGGAGGAATCGATGCCAAAATGACTCCTTGCTTCGCGCGAAGAGCATAAGACCCGACTCGCTGTCGTAAAGGGCGAGTATGATGAATAGGGCACGGTGGTATGATTGCAACTGTTTGCGCTGAACTGACGCCCCGAGGTTTCATCCACATGATGACCGCAGAAGTCAGAGTCGCATGCTCACGAAGACAACACGAGAAAGGCTGCCTTACGGACTCGGCTCCACCTCACTTATCCATTCCCTCTTCCATGACCAAAACCACCCCGGTAGCCCCCAGGGCGAAGGGTCCAACGTCCCCGCGATACCCAAGGGCGTGAACTACCCGCGGAAGTTGTGTGCGACTCCGTCGGGGTGAATCTTTCTCAGAACCAAGCTCTTTAGCTCTTCGAAGAACTCACCCTCAGAGGCGAACGAGCCGGACGGTTCCTTGCATTCGTGCGGCCGCAGCTCGTAAACGACGCCGCCTCGTGAGTTAGATGAGGGGCTTTTTCTCGCCTCGTTCGAAACGGCTGTTCTTAACCAGGCCCCTAACCAGGAACGTCGCCTCACTGCTAGCCGTGTCCCAGGTGAAATAACCAAACCGCTCGCCATCCTCAATCTCCTCGGCGAGACGACGTACATACGCGCGGTTCCAGCGATCCCAGGAGTCGGTCGACGAGAACGCGGAAACCCGCCGCCTTGCGTTGCCGGGCAGCACAGGGCTCGGTAGCAGCAGAAGCGCCTTCTCCGCAAATGGACGGTGCTCAGATGGGAGGTATTCCTTCGCCGGCCGACCGGCGAAGCTGCTCCTCAAAAGACGAGCACAGCCTGCGCCAACAGGGCGATCGTCTGCCTGCCCTCCCACAACTTCTTGAACCTGAAGAAGGCGGTGCGCTCTTCGTCCCAGGTGACCATGTTGGAAAGACGGTACGACATCACGCCCGTGTCGTCCAGGACCTGCGTTAGGAGGAGACCCAGAGCGAGGCAGAACGCCTGCTGGCGCGCAGGAGGTCGATGCTGGTCTCGAAGCAGCTATGATTTGCCCAGTTGTGAGGGTTGGTGGGGACGATGAAGAGGCCCGGGATTGCCGCTGCGACGCCGAGGTCGATTCCGGAGACGTCTGGGGGCTCGTTAGTGAAGTACCTGAGTGCTGGGTTTGATCTTGCGACGTACACCCAAACACAGAGAAGGTCGCAAACGTCCCAATCACAATACGGCTTTTCTGGAGGACATCGGCCGAGGGAAGCTTCACGCCGCCGGCCGGCTGGAAAGATAGGGCTCGATGCGGGAGCATCAGCTCATCCAGTTCGTCAGACGGATCCGGAAGGCTCGGAGCCACGGCGGCAATGTTGGACCAGCTTGTCCGGGTCTCCGAGCTCGGTTGACCAGGTTCGGCGGACGACGGGTGGAATGCGGACACAGAAGCATTGATTGAGTGAGCGAGCGCGTTCGCCCTCACGACTTTCTGAGACTCGGGACTAGGCGCCTGTTTCGTCTTTCATCGGCTGAGTACAGTAAAATGCGTGGATTTGAGAGTTCTCTCATGACGGCAGAGCTGAGCCTGGAAGACGAAGGGATTGCTGCATGCCGTTTGCAGGCTGCGCGAGCCGCAGGTGAGTGCGTAAATACGTCCGACGTCACAATACGACGCGATGCGATGACTAACTAAGCTCGTCGGTAAGTCGTCAAGAGACGTTGTCGCTTTTTCCAGATTCAGTTTCTCCATGCTCGTCTCGACTGGCTCTAGAATATTCATTTCATTGACGACAACTGATGTGTAGTTCATAAGATAAGCGTTGCCTTGAGACGAACGCCATGGCTTTGGACGAAATGTCAGCCGTCCGACATTTGCACCGCCGCCGCAAATGAGCGGTGTCGGTAAAGTGGCCTCGCACTAGGCTGCGACGGAGCGACGACGATGAAGTATTGGATGTGTCTAGAGCGAAATTTGTGGTATGAGCGATCGTCGCATTAATATATAAATCTAATCAAATTACAATTCATCAGTTCCAAGTCGTCGCGCCGGCCGTAGGGAATGTGCGTGGCCGGTTCTCATCGGCGACGACTTCGTCACCTCCAAGGCTCCCCAGACTCTATCACTGGGTTGCAATCTATGAGCCTATTGCGTGTTTCTGGCTGGCTTTACTGAGCCTTTTTCGTCTTTGCCAACTTTGCCTCGCGCCTGCGCTGGTGAGCTTCGGCGCCGGCTTCCGTGTCCATGATGTAGTCCCACCACCTGAAGCTCGATGCATAGTTTCCGATAAACTTCTCGTGGTGGACATCGTGGTGCTCCGCGCCGGCCCAGAAGGGCAGCCAGTGGTGCAGAGACCAAGGGAAGTCGTAGCCCGAGTGCGCATCGATGGCTTGGAACAGGCGCAGGACGATCCACATGTACATGGTGAAGAGGTGCAAGTCCTTGGTGATGAGGACCCAGAGGATGGGAGACCCGACGGTGCCGAGGCCGAGGAACATGACCTCGATGGGGGATGCGTATTCTGCCGTCATGCCGAAGGGCGCCGAGTAGTAGTGGTGCATCTTGTGGACGGTCTTATACAGGGGAGGCCAGTGGGCGCCGCGGTGCATCCAGTAGTGCCAGGTGTCTTCGAGGACGAAAAAGATTGCGATCTGGTAGGCCATTTTCCACACGGGCGGGAAGGGCACGCCGTAGTCGAGGCCGCACCATGTCGCGATGGGGTGGAAGAGCCAGATTTGAGGGAGTTCGACGGTGAAGTGACTGAAGAGAACGAGGGCGCCGCATTCGAACTGCTCCTTCCAGGTCGGGATTTTTTGCTGTAGGTCCTTTTTGTCAGTTTTGGTTTCCGGCTTCACGATGCGGTGGGATTTGCTGTGTCTGCGATCCTCGCCTGGGTGCGAAGGAGGATGATGGGTCGGCTCACCTGTTGGATTTTCCATCTGCGGAAATAGGGGATTGCGTCGATGATGATCCAGGGCAGACTGCGGCCGAAGTAGACGACTTCGTGCATGACGAAGGTCATGATGCCGGTCGCGAGGATGTCGTTCTGCATCCACAGGTACCAGGCCGCCCAGAGGCGCTCGAGGATGTTGAGCTGAACATTGTACTTGTGGACGTCGTCGAGGACGCCGAGGTAGCTCTGGGCAGAGTCGGTCTGGTTGGGAAACACGACGGTTGAGTTCCTGCAGGAGTTGCGTTAGCTTATGCGAGTCTTCTCACTCGATATCGCGACGGCGATGTAAGACGGGGGAAAGAGCAAGAGGTCGTACCAAGATACCGAAGACGCCATGGTTTCGATCGCACCCCAAATCAAATGAGAGAACAAGGACCCAAGAAAAGCACAGAATGTGACTCTCGAGATGCGTTGACTGCGACCAAAAGGCTCAAGGCGTCTCCGGAGAGGGTAAAGGGGGCAAAAGAGGAATATAAATCATTTGCCTTACAGTGGAGAAGTTGATTACTTTTCTGTTGGCTGCAAGGGTTCGCAGACGCTGATGGCACGATAAAAATTCACCGGCATCCGCTCAAGCGTGTGGTACGACGAGCTTGCCCAGGGACCATTCGGAAACCGAATACGAAATGACAGCGATTAGGAGAAGTGGCGGTTTGTCCCCATTGGGCTTTGGGTACGGGTACACCAAAAGGGCCTGGTTGGATCAGATTAGCGAATCTGGAGACGGGGATTGATCGTCATGTTCCCATTCGGTCTCCGATGCCTCTGGCAGAGACCGGACAAGGATCGGAGCCGTTGCCAGCTGAAGAGAGGCAATGGGACCCATTTTCCAAGGCCGCATCACCACGGGTGACCCACTTCCCGATGGTTCGTTTGTGGTGTGATTCTGCTCGGCACGTCCAGGACCCCGAGATTACTGGCTCTCAGGGGAAGCTGCAGGCACACGCACAGGAGCAGTGTATTTGGTGAAGAGGTAGTATAAAAACCGCATCCACAGTGTCTTTGCCCATAAAGATTGGTGAGGAGCCATCTCGTGACGCGAGCTTTCCGACGATGATCAAGATGGAACCTTGGGGACCTAGGGCTTGTCTAGCCGAGGCTTGAAACGAGCTCCCCTTCATGATGCTATTGTGCGTCTGCATCGGCTGCGCACCATCCGGAGAACCTCGGCCGGCTTTCCTTGATAGCAAGGCCGGTCTCTTCGGGCAGAGCATTTCTTGAAGCCACCGTCGCTCGATGGACACGCGGTAGTCACTCCATCTTCCGTGGTCGAAAGGCGGAGGTGTCTGAGGCGGGCAGCAGTGGATCTTGTCGGCCTTGACGGATGCTGTTCCGGCGGAAATGGGCGAGGGACGCCGGACTTGGCTGTGGAGGCGACACTTGAGTATTTTCTCAAACTGTGCTAAAGGGTACCCATTAGCTTTGGCAAACTTTGCGCTTTCGGTGAGCCAGGGTAGGGTATCGACCTGGCGAAGATGCTGGGAGAGGTTGGCTGCTAACCAGGATGCTTGCAGTCCAGTCTTCGTGGCATCCGTCGCCGATTGCGTCCAATGTTTGCGACTGCGACGGCTTCTTTGCGACGCAGGCAACTCGGAGGAGGGCAAACGCAGCTCCAGCGAGGCTCGTCGTTCGAAGCAAGCATCTGGTGTCCCAGTCAATCGCAGTCAAATCCCTCGTTCCAGAAGGTTACGGCGCATCAAGAGCGGCTGTCGAATATCGTAGAGAACTGTTGGTCTGAGGTTCATATCCTGACATGAGACAGTCTCTCGACTGTCGATGCATGCGCGACTGTGCGCGACTGAAAGACCAGGCCGAATCCCACGCGGCAGTTCAGTCAACTGAACGTGGAATCAGCTTGAGAGGCGAGTAAATTTATCGTTACTTCCACAACATGACTCTGGACCAAGCCGGACCTCGAAATGCAGCTGTGGCTGCCTGTGTAGAAACGATAGTGGTGATGATTCTTTTGGTGTTTTGGGGGAAACTACGAAAACGGCCGAGAGTGTGGCTGGGGGACCTGCCTGAGGCTAAGCCACAGGATTGCGGGAGGCTGTGCAGGCTAAGCCCCATCTGGCGACCCGATGACATCGCCAGCAAGGGCTCTCTCTCTCTCTTTGGGCGCTTACCCACCGCCATTCCGTTGCGTGGAGTGCTCTCGAGTCGCGCTCGAGCAAGCCCGTCTGCCCTGTCGCGGGGCCCGAAAATGCTCCAAAAATGCACCCAGAATGGGCCGGCGCTGATGGATTAGGCACCATACGCGAGCACCGAGAGCCCCAACCGCCGGGTCAGTCACCAGTCAGCGGACTCAGAAAGCTGGCCCCCGTCACGTACAGAGTCCACACAAGTCAACATGCTGCAGGCCACGCGACCAAGGCCCGGTCTGGCCCTGACGGTTGCCCTGATTCACGCCCTTGACGTGTCGTGAGCCAAGTGCTTTTTGCATCATCGCTGTCGCTGCCGTATTTCAGCTTGGCTCCTGTCCTGCTGGAGGGTCGGGTTGTTCTCGTTCTTTGCCGCTATTCAGTTCCTCGCTCGAAGAAAAAGCATACCCGAAAACACCAACAATATCATTGTCACGATCGAGAACAATCGAGAACAAGGTCGCCCAAAAACACCAAGGCTACAGTCACCACTCTCAAGGCCATGGGTTACGTCGCCAACACCCCGGAAGACCGCCTCGGCAGGTCCGACTCCAAGAACCCCAAGACGACTTGCAAAGGCCTCACCACCAACGGCAACTTCTGCCGCAACGCCATCACCCCCGTCCGCGGCAAGCTCCTCTCGCCCACCGTCAAGGAAGAGTCGCTCTACTGCCACCACCACAAAGACCAAGCCGCGAGCCGTTCCTCCCATTCGAGTCCCGGTCCTAGACTGTCCGGCCAACCGATCCTCGAAGACCGCACCAGCATCGACACCCTCGCTGACCGCCTAGGCCTCGTCGACGTCGGCTCGAACCCTTCCAAGAAGCAGAGCCGCCCGCGGCCGAACGGCGGCCAGTCGGATGCGACCAACTTGGAAAAGCCGCAAGGCATCTGGCGCCCGAAGCCCAGGAAGGAGCTGCATTTCTGCTGCCTCACGATTCCACTCGACGAAGCCCAGGAAGAGGACACGCCGCCGCGCCCGCAGCCGCATCCGGTTCAGAACGGCGGCTCTGTCGCGATCCCGTCGCGGCCCTCGAATAACCACCTCTCTGCGCCTAGCAACTCTGGTCGACCGAGCACGTCGAGCCGTCACTCTCGAAAGAGCTCCAACCAGGCGTCCCCGCAGCCGCTCTCCCAGTCCCAGACGGCGCAGTACCTCTCCCTGATCCCCGGCACGACAGACCCCCAAACGGCCTCGGCGCTGATGGCGGAGCTGGCGCGTCCGTACGGAAGCTCCGAGGAGCCGGGATACATCTACATGTTCTGGATCATGCCGACGTCGAAAAAGGCCGGGGCGCCGGTCAGCGAGGCGCGGGGGCTGCTCACCCCGCCATCACCTCCGCGAGGCGGAGGCCGTCAGAGGCGAACGAGCGACGTCGTGTCGGCTGTCGCCAACGCGAGTAAAGGCTCGGCGGACAACAAGATGTTAATCAAGATCGGAAGGGCGGCGAACGTGCAGCGGCGCATGCAGCAGTGGTCGCGGCAGTGCTCGTACGATATCGAGGTGTTGCGGTACTACCCGTACATTCCGGGCGCAAGTCAGGCCTCCGGAGAGCAGCCGCGCATGGTGCCGCATGTGCACCGCGTTGAGAGACTGATCCACCTCGAGCTGTCGGGCCTGGGGCTGCACGCTGGTCCGATCAACTGCGATGGATGCACGTCGGTGCACAGGGAGTGGTTCGAGATCCAGGCGTCCAAGAAGGGCATCCAGGCCGTGGACGAGGTTATCCGCAGATGGTGTGATTTTGACGAGACGCAAGTGCCTTGAAGAAGAGAGACCACAGT
The DNA here is from genome assembly GCA_026260285.1 of Colletotrichum sansevieriae. Taxonomy (NCBI): domain Eukaryota; kingdom Fungi; phylum Ascomycota; class Sordariomycetes; order Glomerellales; family Glomerellaceae; genus Colletotrichum; species Colletotrichum sansevieriae. The sequence continues at coordinate 74,222 of JAOQIF010000222.1, read as the reverse complement.
ATCTTCAAACGGCAATGATGACCCGGGAAGCATATCGCAGCGATGTAAGCATGTATGTACATGAGTCCTGCATTCAGCATGGATTGCGCATACCGCAAAACAGGTGGTGTTTGCAGGCAAACGGCGCCATCCCAGACGGAGCATAGAGGGGTGGATTCGCGGTTCCCTGCATTTCAGACAAAGTAGCATCGAAGCATCAGCAATTTTGAACTTTTTTTCTTTTTCCCCAGCTGTCGAGCCAACAGTTGTCCCGCGTGTTTGGGACGGGTCTGCTGCCACCGAATCGGATGGGGTGCCTTTCATTGCCCTTTGTTCTTGTCTGATGCAATTGTGAAAACCGATGGCGCAATTGGAGCTTCAGCCCATGCTTTCTCAGGGTTCAAACGCCAATGGCGGCCGTATCCCAGCCTCAGTCGAAGACTATCGCCAAAACCTCCTGCGTCTGTGTTGTCTTCCTAATGGCCGACACTCGAGCACAGAGCAGGAGAGTTACTTCAGGTCTCGACTTAAACCTCGGGCTCACCGTGCCGAGCCCTTTCTCACCCAAGCTTGTTCGCCCTGCTGCCGCCGTCTGCTGCAAGCTTCCAACGCTTGTCCAATGCTGTGCGCAGAGAGGGAACCGATGTTTTCACTCTCCGCTTAATCTGTGTGCTGCGTGCTGCGTGCTGCATGCTACATCCTTGTCTGCTGTCAGCGGGCCAGCATCCACCAGGACCATCGTGGGTGGTGTCTGGCATCCCCAGTTTCAACCAAAAGTCTCTCGCTCTCATCCTGCAAAGTACACGCTCAAGTGAACGCACACAACATACCGCATCTCTCCTGTCTCATTAGGTGCCACCTTGTGCAGTGTCCAGCAGCTGCCGTTGCTCACGAAGACGGGGTCACTCCTCACGCCCGTGACCGGCCGGGACGAAGAATGCGCGTTGCCAAGAGCGTTCCCCAGGTGCCGAGAAGTGCCTCATCTCTTGGCCATCTCTTGACTTTTGCTGGGCTGCGTGCGCCGCTTGGCAATGGCAAGAAACCCCCCGGCCGCACCGCCAGACCTTTCAGAAGGTGAGAAACCGACGTCACCAGCCGGCGCAAGCTTTCTTGGTGGCGCAGTCCCTCGATGCTTGTCTCTGCCGATCCCTGCATCTCCTCCCCTCCGAGGTTCCAACTCAATTGGCTCTTCAACGAGCACACCAAGAAACCCTGCCGGTGGCCCCCAGCGGCGCCGCACTAAGACGACACAAAGACGCCAGCAACGCTCGTCTGGCGCGGGCTCTAGGGCGCCCGAAGTTGCCCACTTGTTGATTATTCCATGCGGCAGAAGGAATTGGGTCCGACTGGCCGTAAAGCTGCTTCACAACTCTCAGTCCCTTCACTCTTTCGTCTTATTAGCGGCCGCTAGTTGATATAATCGAAAGAGACTTTCGACTCGCGGCCGCCGCCGCTCGGATGGAAAATTCTGACCGGGGCGGACTCCGTTCCACCCCTCCTCCCTCCAGGCCACATCGTTGCCTCCCGTGTTCTCGAGCCTCTTGCCGGCCTCTCACTGGCTTGCTTGTCACTGGGGCATGTACCGGCGAGTGCGGGTATCGTAATCTCTGCGGAGGATAGAGACTAGTGTATCTTGAGCCTACCATGATCGAGCAATCGAGCATGTACTGCCAACATGGACAAACCAGCGGATTGTACATGGGATTTCACCTACCTGGCAATGTTTTCTGATGTATACTTCCTCGGCTGTCCGCCTTTGCCAACCAACGTAAGGCACCTCAAGCTAAGAAGAAGCGGGAAGCGCAGGAGGAGCTGACAAGGAACCCACGTCCGTCTCCGAGGAGTTCCCAGTTGCCACGGTCATGTCTGCAAAATGCATCTCTACGTACGCAGTATACTGGCTGATCATTCCTGCTTTTCGCCTTCTTAAGTCGACGCTGCTTCATATACCCGCACGTCCCACGCACTCGCCATTCCTGCCATCCAACATCTGTCTCCTCTGAACTGCTGGTCTGGGTGACATCCCTTTTGCGTCATCTCTTACCCTCCCCATCTCCAGCACAGCACACGTTCCTATCATCCGCTCTGCGTCACATTGTCGCAGTCGCATAGTATTGTTTACTCCTACTCGGTTCGGTCGACCAACCTTTAGACGACCGTCGCCTTTGCGCGACTCTCCATCGGCCAGAGCCCTCGACAATTGCAGACGACTTTTCACGACCACCCATCTTCGCCATGGAAAAGGAGCTGCGCCAACCTGAGCTGACTGCCTCGTCGGAGGACAAGGTCGCTTCCGAACGGAACTTTGCCCGGACGGATCCCGAGTCGGGCGGCTTGAGGGGACGCAGCGCCTGGTTCGGCGGGCGCAACACCAAAGTTGGACCGAGGATAGCCCCCGTCCAGGAGAACATCGTCGACGCCTCGGACAGTGAAGCCAGCGCCGATGCCATCCTGGGCAAGCAGCTCGCGGAGGAAGATGGTCATGCCATCAAGTACCGGACATGCAGTTGGCAAAAGGTTGGATGCGACGAGCATCGCATGAGATGTATGAATGCTGACGGACGTAGACTGCCGGACTGCTCTTCTCCGAGTATATTTGCTTGGTAAGTTGCGGTCGCATTGGGGCTTGGACAAACGCGGACTGACAATCGTAGGCCATCATGAGTTTTCCCTGGTCGTACAGCATTCTCGGTCTCGTCCCCGGCCTGATTCTCACCGCGGTGGTCGCCCTTCTTGTGCTCTACACGTACGCCGCATTCACGAGACCAGATGCACATGCACGTCACTGACTCCCATCGCAGTTCCCTCGTTCTCTGGCAATTCTGTCTGAGACACCCCGAAGTTCGCGATGTGTGTGACATTGGACAGATGCTCTTCTGGGGGAAGACATGGGCATGGTATGCCACGGCCGTCATGTTTATCTTGAATAATACAGTATGCGCTCGTCCACCACCCTCAACATATATTATCTATGTCTAACATTTAATAGTTCATTCAAGTCCGTAGTTGACTTACTGTACCTCACGTAGCCGCTGACACGCATCCCAGGGCCTCCACGTTCTCGTCGGCGCCAAGTATCTCAACACCATGACCGAGTCCGACCCAGTGGTCTGCCGCACGGTCGTCTTCTCAATCGTTGTTACCATCATCTGCTGGGTCTCGTCCTTGCCGCGAACATTTTCCGCCCTCTCCAAGGCGGGCACCGCGTCAGCTGCCTTCACCTTCATCTCCGTGCTTCTGGCAACCATCTTCGCTGGTATCCAGGCGCACCCCGCCGGCTATGACCCCCGCGATTCTTACGTCGACAAGAACGGCGTCACTCAGGTTGGAGGCAAGCCGGTCGTCACTGCCATCCCCTTGGCCAGCACCACCTTCGTCTCTGGTATGAACGCGTTTTTGAATATTAGTTATACCTTCATTGGGCAGATCACTCTACCCAGCTTTATTGCGGAGATGAAAGATCCTCGGTAAGCCGTCTTTCTCACCCAGCTGATGGATATTACTAACCCAATGCAGGGATTTCCCCAAGGCTCTTTGGGCTGTCACGGTTGGCGAGATCATCGTCTTCAGCATCGTCGGTGCTGTCATCTACGCCTATACGGGCAACCAGTACATGACTTCCCCTGCATTCGGCTCCCTTGAGGAGGTGTACAAGAAGGTATCTTTCTCCTTCATGATTCCCACACTCATTTTCCTCGGAGTGCTGTATGCGAGTGTCTCGGCCCGCTTCCTCTTCTTCCGTTTTTTCAAGGGCACGAAGCACTTGCACGAGCACACTGTGATTGGATGGTCATCGTGGGCGACTATTCTGCGTGAGTGCCTCCTCTCACTCGTAGGAACATGCCGACTGACTGATAGCAGTTGCCCTCTGGCTATTGGCCTTCTTGATCGCCGAGTTGATTCCATTCTTTTCCTCTCGTGAGTCCTGGTTCATTTGATTTTTGATGCGACGCTGTGATGTTAATTATCGACAGTGCTCTCCCTCATGTCCTCACTATTCGACTCATTTTTCGGCTTCATCTTCTGGGGTGTTGCCTACTTCCGCATGCGCGGTGCCGATAACCGAGCAGGTGTTCCCAGACCCAACAAAATCCTCGACCTGGCGTCCATGGCACTGAACATCATCATCGTTCTCACTGGTGTTTTGTTCTTGACAGTCGGAACCTACGCAAGTGTTGAAGGTATCATCCAAGAATTCGAGGCTGGTACTGTCGGCAGGGTATTCGGCTGTGCGAGCAACGGCATTTAAGTCAGCGACTTTGACAGCGCGGTTGGGTAATCTCTCACGACCTTGATGTCTTGAATGAGCTTCGTGCTCTTGCGTAATTGTTGCATTCGGAGCTTTACTCCATCATGATACCATAGATACCTGACAGTGTTTACGGGCTGGGAAAACGTAGACCAAATCGGCCAAGTCCGCTCATTCGTGGACGCTTGATCAATTCAATGAGCCTGAAAACGTGAAGCATTCGCATCTCAGCAAATGCGAATCTCTCTCTTCACAACGGGGACGCCTGTAACCAACGCCTCGCCTCTCATAACGCCCTGCACAAAACACTCCCCGATCAATTCCACATCGGCTGACGCGAGATCGTATCGATGACGGAAGCTGTACGGGAGTCTGGCCCCGGGAAGAATTCCCACGAAGTCCCTCTCTTCGCTTTCGCTCGCAACCAGCCCCATGGCTCCCTTTGAACCTATGAAAAGCCTTCGCCCGTGACAGCTGATGCGCAGCTTGGTGATTGCTTCAGTGTCGAGCCCCTCAAAAAGAGACTTGCTGTCCAGACGTCTTCGTCCCTCTGGTACCGACAATCTCCGGCAGAGTGCTTTTCGGTCCTCGGCATACTCGTCGTCGGAGTCGGTCATAACAGTCTGGATGAAGGCCGATAGAATCTTGTAGGGACACTCTTTGGAGCCCCTCTTCTGCCTCGCATCCTCCACCATGCCTCTCCATTGCCGAAAGACAACGTCTTCCCATCCATCCGCGCTCACGTCGCAGATTTTTCCAAGCTGCTTGATCTCCCCCAAGCAAAGAGCCGACACCTCAAGCTTGCCAGCCGCACCATCATCGCCCGGCACGATTCGGAAAGACTGGTCGCAGCGATGCCCTCCCGCGTTGAACTGAGTCAGCGGCAAATGCGCCAGAATCGTCCGTCCGCTGTTCACCCTCCAATCGGGCACCCAACTAGGCGCCAGGTCGTCGGCGTTTGCGCGTCCCTGGACGGCAGAGAGGAAGTCCAGGCCCATGTTCTCCAACAGCAGCATCGCGAACTGGGTGTACACCGTCCGCACAGGGTACGCATAGTTGGCCATCCGCGGCCTCGTCTTCTCGTCCTCGACGACCTCCACGGCGCTCACCGCCCTGTCCATCGCGTCGCCCTTGCCGCGGGTCTCGCCGCACCTGTCGCCTCCGAAGCCCGCGGTGCGGTACTCGTCGATCTGCGATCTGCTCATCATCGCGGGGTACATTGAGAGGAACGCGAACACGCGGTCCCGGGGGTCGCGGCAGTCGCAGGCTGTGGCCTCGCATATCGCCTTGACGAACTGGTCGGTCGTGAGCGTGTCGATCCAGCCCCGTTGCTTGAGGCGGCGGATGGGCGACATCACGGGGACCGCGAGGGACAGCATTCGCGCGCAGAGGGAGAAGTTGGACCAGGGCGTGGATGATGTTCCGTTGTACACGACGACTGCGCTGCGGGACTTGGCTACTTCCTGAATCGCCCAGGTGCGGGAGAACCACGGGTGCTTGAAGAGGGAGGTGATCGACGCCAGGGTTGCTGGGGGCGTGTTCCTGAAGCGCCCTCGGGATATGAAGTCTATTGCGTCGGCGTAGTCTTCGTCTTCGGTTGAACTGGAGAGACAGATCACGACTTGGGCGGCGGACCGGTAGATTTGAGGCATGATCAGTACTTGGAGGCTTCGCTCGGAGAGGCTGGATTGGTTTATGCTGAGGGCATCGATCCACAGCGTTCGGGACCTGTCTGGGTGTCGGAGACTGGCGAGGACTGATTCGCACGTTTGTGGGATCTCGAGAGTGGTGGGGCTGGAGGGTGCGAGGACCGGAGGCAGCACGCGGATAGTTGATGTGAGGGCATCGTCGTCGTCGTCGACCCGTGTGTATGAGACTGCTTCGTACGGCGGCGCATCGTTGCGGCGACAGGCGAGGATGCGGCACACCAGCGGATCTGAACGGTTCGGTGATGCTTCGAGAACAACCAGGCGTATTTGGTCCCTTTCCAAGTTCGAATACACGTATGAAGACGGATTGTTTGCCGATGCGGCGTGTCGAGTTGGCAGTTTGGATGTCATTTTCGGTGTTGAAGCCGCCGCCGCCGCCACGTGCAGACATTCGTTGGATCTCATCTTTTCCTCACCAGACAAACAGGATGAACAATAACAGAGACCGGAAAGCCACGAATCAGGACTTGGAAGAGCAAAAGAACGCGCGAAGAAGGATGCAAACGTGTATTTGTTTTCTTGCTTCCTCTGTATGGTACATACACAGCGACCTCCAATCAGCTCCGACACGGTCGGTCCCCCGGACGGACGCCCGCATCGGCATTTTCCCTTTTTGGAGATTGGAGAAGGGAGAGAGAGAGAGCGTGAGAGCGAGGAGGTTTCGAGTTCTCTTGGACCGACACTGCCACCGCGCCACGACACGCTTACCCGCAGGATGCATTGCGTGAAAGGGCCGACCGACCGACCTTTCTGGTTTAGTTCTTGTAAGAGGTGCGTCTAGCCTCATCGAACTTCTAGCGCGCGGTTTCTTCCTTTTCTCTTTCGACGGCGGCCCGAACGGGGGTGAGAACGGACACCGAGAGACAGTGACCGGGAACCGTTCAAACTTTACCTCGTGGTCGGTAGGTGAGATTTGGGGTGGAGGGCGGGGGCCTGAGCTAGAGCTTTGGTGAGGGTTCTCTGACCGGGCGTTCATCCGGGAGTTCATGCGATGGGGGAATTTGAAGAGACGAAATGGGCATCTTCTTTTGCTTGATCTTTTTTTGTGTTTTGTTCTTGGGAAATAGACCGGACGGGAGTGGCTTGATGTAAGCCGCTGACGCCATGAAAGGGGGAAATGAGAGGCTGCTTGTTACAGGCGTTGCAACCCTCGCGAGCTTGATGAGTCTGCGAGTTCATCTCTCGTTTGCTCTTCTATTCCTCACACATTGGGATGAGTACCCTTTGACCCGCAGAAGAATGGAGAGTATTCGACATGAAGTTCTGGAGATGCCCAACGTCCAAGCGGCCGCCGTCATGACATGATGCAAGACCCCCTCCTACCAGCAGCCTGGTTGCGGTGCTTGGGAATGTGGTTCTCCAACGCACAGCACAACGGATGCGCGTGAGGCCCGAAACACTCCGGCCCCATGTCGATCACCCGCGCCTTCCTGTTCGCCCAGCCCTCGCCGTAGTTGGCCGTTGCGTGGTAGACGCAGTACACCCTGGTCCTGTCGCGCGGGTTGGGGAGGAAGCTGGCTTGGCCCGGTCCGTAGGGCCCTCCGCACCGCCTGTGGCTCTTGAGCAGCGGCGTCGAGCGCTTCGCCCAGCTCGACGGGTCGAGCGGGTCCTGGCCGACGAGGGGGAGCAGACCGAGCTTGTAATGGCTCGTCCAGCTCCCGTCGGCCGCGTAGACGATGCCTCTGAAGACGCCGGGGATGTCGACCCACGTCGGGCCCTCGTTGACGCCGCGCCGGCCGTCCTCGGGCCTCTCCCACGCCAGCTCGGCGCGCGAGATGCAGACGAGCGTCTCGGTGACGGCCCTCTCGGGGCCGGCCATCTTGATCAGGAACAGGTCCTGCTCCGTGTCCGAGTGGTCGCCGATGGGCCACCCGGACCAGCAGCAGTACAGGTCGGACCCGTCGGGGCTGAAGACGGTGGCGTCGATGGACCAGTGGTCCGGCATGCCCGCGAGGGGGCCGAGGAACTCCCAGGCGGAGGCGTCCATGGGGTCCTGCGACGAGCAGCGGAGGACCGTGGTGCGGTGGCCCGGGTTGCCGACGCCCGGGGGCGCGCCGCACGTGTAGACGTACCAGCGGCCGGCCAGGTAGTGGAGCTCGGGGGCCCAGATGTTGACCGACCAGGGGGTGCCGGGGCGCGGGTGCCAGATTGTCGACTTTTGCGCGCGGCGGAAGTCTTCGAGCGTCGGCGAGGACCAGATCTCGACGCGGTTGTCGAGGGTGAATGTGAAGTAGAATAGGCCGTTGCCGGCTACGATCCAGGGGTCCGGCGTGTCTATGTCGCAGATTGTCTTGTTGGACATGGCTTTGTTGTTTCGATGGTGCAGTGTGGAAGAAGCAATGGACTTTACCGTTGGTTTTGTCTTTGGGGTTGCGTTGCGTGAAATTACCTACGCGTAGGCTTTTTGGAGAGTAAGAGTGTAAGAAGTGAGTTCAGTGAGTTGAGTGAGCGAGTGAGTGAAGGGCTGCCGCGCGTGTGTTTTGGGCCCGCGAACAGGAACTTCACTGGCGTTTCAGCCATAGTCATCTGATGATGATTCGGGCCTTGGGCGAGGGGATCTACAGGGACCAGGGAGGGAGGGATTCGTTCTGGGGTTTGCGTCATCTTTCCGCATGCTCGGCCCCGGATTGACGAACTCAGTCTATTGCATCCATTGACCAAGTTAGTTGGTTGGTGGGTGGGCCAGGGCGAGTTCGCTGATACCTGACGTTTTGGTACTTTGCTTTCAACATCTTCAACTTCCCGTGCCAGGGACCGGCTCATGAGTTAAGATGTGATGGTCAAGAAGTCTATGAATATCATGTTTCAGACGCGACTGCTCAAGCCGCGTCATCCACCCACAGGCTCTCGACCAGTCCTCAGAGTCAACGCGATCCAGGATCAAGTCAGGGAGGGATTCAAGCATTCTTTCTGTCGTCCATTTCAGCTCCTTGAATTTCCCCAGATTTGGGGATTGCATGCCAACGTCAATGATACTTTGTATATCTGTATGAACTCCGTATACTTGTAATGCCAAGTGTTGGGAGATTACACCATCATCTCGAAGACAAGGAGAGTACACACGTGCCTCTTTAATAACTAATCTTGAGTCCCTCAGGCAATCTCGTGGTTGAAATACCCGCGTGCTGCTGCAAGCCATGTCTGTCATTCTCCATCAAGCTTCCCGCTGATGTCCTCCTCCCTGCTCGCGAACGGGGAATGGTCACCTTGAACGCAAGGGCTGGATCGAAGAAGCCCATCCAGACAATATCGCTCTCGGCGATCCCGAGAGCAATGGCCACGCTTCGTGGGGAAATCAGATCGGATTGTTTCACCGTATGATAGGTGGACTCCGTTTCGATAAATAGCATCGATGGTGACTTCGTAAGGCCCGGCGTTCTTGGAGCGAAGAACTCGGGACACGTCAGACAAGGTCTTTGGCGGCGCCCGAGCTGCCCCGTCAACGTGACCCGACTTCGGGATCAGAGGCCCAGATTTGCTGTTGGCTTGGGGAGCGGCTCCGTGGTGGACAGTGGTTGAAGTCCGAAATGCGGGCGGTGAAGGTCGTTCTGCGTTGCCGATTGTTGACACCGTTGCGCGCACTAGCCCAGCTCCTAGCCGCTCTTCTCCGTCTGCAATATCCATCAGGTGGTAGACGGAGAATTGACAACAAGGCCCTGTCTCGATCTCCAATTTTCCCGCGATACCAAAGGCGAAGTTGCCTGAAGTCGCTTTTTGGCCAGAGTAGGGGCCGTGCTGGGGGGGTCGTTAGCAAATCCGTGAGTGATTGGAGGCTTCTGAACCACTTACAATCATGGCTATTCTAGCAGTCGAAACGATTCCAGTTGCCAGTTCCTGCGTTGGGCCGAGAGCTTCCGCGATAATGAAAACTTCTCCCGGGGCCAAGTGGGGTGGCCTGTCCTTTCCCGTACGTGTGGAAGTCGATATCCTAGTTCCCAACAATGTCTGGATTTTGCTGCTTGACGTAGCCTTTGACGAGTGCGAAAAGGTTGTCAAGCTGACCGATCAAGATATCTGTAGCGCATCGCTTAGCTCCATGTTACCGAGAGAAAGTAGAACCGCCAGGGACTCACGATCTCGGACACTGCCCAAAACTATCGATCGATATCCCAGGACCTTTGCACCTTCCAGCTTGAATTGGTATGGCTGTCCATTCGCAGTCGAGAACCGAAACTCCGCGCTGCGCACTCGTACGCTTCTGCCATCCTCGAGGTGCTCGTATCCGGCACCATCTAGATACAGAGCGCCGCCGGGCCCGCGCAGAACGCCGGGTCTGGAGTTCTCATAGAGAGAATGCGCAGCCATAGAAAGCGGCGTGCATCGAGACTCCGGTGCGATCGGCCTCACATCAAAGACCCCGCTCGCGTAGATGGTCGAGACTGCGCCATGCGACTTTGGCGTCGAGTACAGGCCTCCACACTCCATGATCTTGCCCATGTGGAGGAATCCTCCGCGTCGCTCCTCAAGCTGCTCGGTGTTGAGGTGCGGGCGTTGCTGCTTGAGTTGGAACATCGAGTACGCGACAAACGGCGCCGGATCGTAAGCCCTACCGCCGATGACGACGTCGAACTCGGGAGCGGCTTCCATTGCGTCGACGAACGGCTAAGGACCGATCTGCGCGACAACTCGTGACGTCGCTTCCAACTCGCTTTCCGTCAAAGTCGGCACGCAGACACCGCAGCCCGAAATCTTTCCGTCTCTGAGCCGGGTGAGGATGGCCGCTTTATCGATGCCCGAGAATATGGAAACTCTTTTGAACGAGTAGCTCCCCATGTCAGCCTCGTCAAGACTGAGAAGAGAGAAGTCATGAAAAACTTACTCATTGCCTTTCTCCGCTGCTATTTCCCGAATGATCTCCGCCATGAGTCGGACGTGCTCGTCCGACCCGTCTCCTCCTGCAGAGCCGAAATTGAGTGGTACACCGAAGGTGTGCACCAGCTCGAGCATCTTGGTGAGATCCTTGACATACGCCGAGCGCGGGCAAGTCGTGGTTCCAAGCGGGAGTTTCTCCGGGCCACTGTCGGTTGAGCCTGCGTCGAGGATGATTGCTGTCGGTATTCCGGTCGGTACGAGGTTGGCCAGCTCGTCTGCCACAAGGCCTTCGTCAAAGCCATAGCCCATGCAGCCTACTGGTGCTACGATGTGGCAAATAGGTTCAGAGGCCATACTTGCGTTTCTTATCAGAGTTAACGTGCTCATGTCCGTGAATACTAATTAGATGTTATGTGTTTGGTGATCTCAACTGAAGCTGCTGATGGACATGCGAGCACATGGGTTGTAGTGATGCTTTTAACTGTTAAGGCGATGCTAATATCAACCTGCGGACTGAATCCGACGTACATGTAGTCAAACTGGCCAAGCCTGAATCCCAGTCCTAATCTATAGACAACAAATTGGCGTAGTTTGACACCCAGAGTTCCGATTTGGATCCGCTGCCTACTGTATAGCAGCTAGAAATAGACGCCTTCTGGTCTTACGGCCGTGACAGGAAATCACCGATGGCGAATTCGTCGTTTGGTGGACTCATCATGGCTCCTGAGTGCAGCTTGCTGTATCAGCGTCGGGAAGTTCTTGATCAAGTACGTGGCTTAGACGTTCTGGTCCCCTTCCGTGTCCGTAGGGCCCATCTACCAATCGGAGTGAGACCGGACGAAGCCGGCCGAGTGGATCTTCACGCCGATCCCGCTCCCGATGCCGCAGGTGCTCGTTGAATCGGTGCCTGGCTCGGACTCAGTGCTGCGCCATCCTGCTACCCCACCTCCTTCCGATGTGCTTATGTTTAACTAAGATGATGATCTTTCGTCTACTCGGACTAGCTTAACGTCTTTGCAAAAGGCTGATTTGGTTTCGAGATTTTTTCCGCAGTGCAGGGATCGCAGCTGACAGGGCACGAACTCTTGGCATTCGCGTCTTCCGTGGGGACATGGTGACTTTTTGGAAATGCCGTGCTGCGCCCCGGCAATCCCATCTTCAATCCCTCTGTAAAGTTTAGCCCTGTTCCTCAGCGATACTGAGAAACTGCGTCTTGGCTTCATGGTGGACTCAGCTGCTGCAAAGATGTTCGACAGTTGGCACATAAGAACCGTTCCGATCCGCAAGTATTGGGTTCCATGAAACTGGTATCATCAGAAGAGCAACCGAACAGCCTATATATCACTATTTCTCCAAACAAAAATCGAAGACTAACACTGAGAGCTCCACATCAGCCTCTGCTAGCGGACAAGATACTCCAGACACCCGCCTTTCGAGATTGATCGCTGCGTCGGAGAAACATCCGAAGCGTTCCTATGGAGACTCGTTACGAGAGCCACAATAAATGCAACTCTGTCAGCATCAGCTACACAAATGTCGACAGTATTGAGCTTGCACAGCCCAGCACATCCTACCCAACAGAATCCACGACTGGTCGAGATGGCGAACTGGACCCGCAGGAGACCAGGCACGCTCGGGACGCATCAACAAATCCTCTCATGAAAACACCAAGCAAAACGTCGTCCACTGTCGACGAGACCGGGAAAGACCTACCGCCTGGCCAGGCCATTCGCCGCTTCCCGAAGGTCGTCGCATATGCCCTGTCACTCACAATTACTGTGATTGGATGGGGATACGCTCTCGTGATTGTCGGCACCATCGTCGCAATTGATCCTTTCAAACAATACGGCGAGTTCCTCGAGGACGAATGGATCATACCCGCTCCGTGGATATCACTGTGGTCTGCGGCCATTCCTTTGGGCATGGCCTTCGGCTCCCTCATTGCAGGATGGTTCCAGGACCGAGTCGGGGGTCGCATGAGTTTGAGGACCGGCAGCGTCATTTGCGCAGTCGGCGTGGCTGGAATCTTCTTCTCATACCTACCACCGAGCGTCAACGCCATGCGATCCATGTTCTTCGTCGGCAAGCTCGTCCAAGGTCTTTCTACCGGTATCCTCAAGCTCACTGCCCTGACTTACATTTCCGAAACCGCCCCGACATCTCTTCGTGCTTCGGCAATGGGCCTGGTCCCTACAGGCAATCTGGTCGGACAGTTGATCGGATCCATCGTCCTCTTCGTCTTGAATATGTATCCCGGACGCTCAGGCTATCTTGCCTCTTTCGGATCTCAATGGACCCTGGCGCTCGTACCGTTTGCCCTCTCAATCATCATCCCAGAGAGCTCTGCCTACTTGGAAGAGACGGGCCAGTCGGAAAGGGCGCTACAGTCGGCACGCAGACTCTATGCTCCTGGGGCAGATGCCCTCAAGGCCCTCCAGAAGATTCGAGCTAGCATCTTGGAGGAGAGGGAAACCACCTCTGGTGTACGTACTTGACTTGCTTTCAAGGCACCAACCGCCGCAGAACAATGATCGTTCTCATGGCCAACTTGTTTCCGGCCATGTTTGGACTCGACCTCATCGCCAAGTCGAGTTACTTCCTCCCGACCCTCGGAATGGCTTCAAGCACGAGCTTGATCATCTTAATCGGCGGTATCATCGCCGGCACACTCGCCAACCTGGCTGGCATGTAGATCCTGTCCCGCGCCTGCCGGAGAAGGATCTCTCTCCTCTCGTTGGGCGTCGCAACTGTCCTTTGGGTTGCCGTGAGTGTTTCCGGCTTCTGGAAGGGCCCGGCCGTTGCGTACTTACTGCCGGCGGATGCATTACCATTACCGTCGTCTGTGGCATGGGTGTCTGGCCTGCGGGATACGCCATCATGGGCGAGGCCAGCTCTTTGAGGTTACGAGCAAAGACTCAAGGCATCGGCGGCGTGGTGCAGCAGGCCTCGTCGGCAGTCATGAGTATCATTGTGCCATACGCCTTCAACAAGGACGCAGTCCACCTGGGGGCCAAACAGGCTTTATTTACGTCGCACTGTGTTCCGTTGCGGTTGTTCTGTGTTTCTATTTCCTTCCGGAGATGAAGGGTCGCAGTGTGACTGAGATTGATCACATGTTTGAAACCAAGCTTCCCGCGCGCGAGTTCAAGAATTGGCAGGGAGACGTGGAGTCAAGATAAAAATGCTCTGGATGATAAAGTGTTTGTGCGTGGGCGCTGTGGGGTCTGGCTTATAGATCTAAGAGCTGGCGTCGAGTAGTACCATACATATAAAGGTATCAAGCATGGGGAAGGTATTTCTAACATTGCAAACAATCTAACTGGCCTGTTCATGACTCGGATTTCATGGATTGCGCGATCAGCAGTATGAATTTGTTCAACTTCGCCAAAAACAGTTTGAAGTTGGATAGATCAAAAACAGGCGGCCATCTACACTATTGGTGATGGCAACAGCCTCCAGCCCCGCGAGGTTGCACTGCTGAGAGCCTATTATGCCGAGCCAAATGAAAGCTTACTTGAATTTATTTGTGCTTCGTGCAGCTACTATTCGATGACTAGCGCGTTGATTGTTTTTGCAGCAAGACGACGGAGATCAAGAGATGGCCATTGTTACGTCGTGCGCCACTGCCCACTTGGAGGAAAGGCAAGCTGGTCCTCGCTGGCGATGCTGCTCACCCGATGCTTCCCCGTAAGGCCTTCTCAGGAGAAATATCGAACATTTCTCTTCACGATCTTGCAGACCAAGGACAGGGCGGCGCCATGGGTATCGAGGACGGTGCAGCCCTTGGAATCATCTTTTCCAATGTTACAAGCCCGTCTCAGGTTGAGGAAAGACTAGCTTTGTACGAGCGGCTTCGCCGCAACCGCGCTAGTGCCTATCAAATCCTCAGCAACGTTGGCGTCGACCAACCGCATCTTGTTAAGGATGAGCTTTCGGGATTTCTCAGCGAGGAGACCATTCCCAGTGAGTCACCACAATGTTCTCGGGCAGCTTCACTCATGAGACGCAGAGCTGATTCAGATCCAGCCGGTCACCGTGCAGTCATGTCTTTCAGCCTGAACTATGACGTTGTCAATGAAGCGTCCAAACTCATGGTCGAATTTGACCCGTCTTTCGTATTTCCATCTCAGCTTTTCGATGATTTAATGTCACACCAGACGCATGCTGTTACGTCGGAGCTATCGTGGCGGACCCGCGCCGAGACTATCACAGGTGCTCGAAGCTTCGATATCTTAGCAGGATGAGTTGATGGTTTATCAAGGAAAATGGAGAAATAAGTTTCACCAAGTTGCTTGTAACACTAGACTTTGCTATACACATAGGGAGGAGATATTGCTGCAATGCAAAGCCGGATAAGACTTGCAACAGCTTATCTGTTTTCTGTAGCTTAACCAGGATGTCGATTTCCATTTGACCATTAAAGTACATCGTCGACGAACTGAGGTGCTCATAAAACAAACTGTCTTGGTTGTCGAAGTAATACCAGAGTAATCAGAGACATCATTTCGGAAACCTTTGACTTACTGGTGCATTTGTGTGTCGAGTCGGAGCACGATGGGCGATGCCAGGACAGGCTTCTGACTTGATTATGCCAATTAACATACCTTGGCCGTCCATATGTGCCATGCCAACTCGCAGCTCTGAGCTCATAGTTGATACAGATTTTCAGGACGGCCATCTTACAAGGGATCAGCTAAATGGAGTACGTCTACCGAATTGGAGCCTATGTGTGTTGTTTCACGCACGTCCTCTGAATCATACAATCAACGAAGGTGGATTATCATGAACGCGCACATGGCATCATGCTCATATCCTATTACTCCAGGCTGATCTCCTTTTCAACCCTGCGGATTGCTTGCTTACAAAGCTCGTCTAGAGATGACGACTTTACTGCCGTCCCGGACCAAGGGATACGAACCTCCATAACCCAGCACGGCTCATTGGCACCGTCCAGGACCGTCGCGTATGCGCAGTCCTTCGGCCACACATTTGCTTGAGCTGCCGAGTCCCAAATAAATCCTGGGTCAATAGTTGTCTTCTCCGTGATTGATGATGGCGAAACCCGGGTTGATGGGTAGTGCGAGCTGGTTGATGGGAGAACACAGACTATTTTACCCATGTCAACTTGTTTTTTAGCAGTTGCACTCAAACCACTAGTGTCGCTGTACGAATCCTGGGCCTGCTCAACCAAGGTCTCACGTGAACCCCTGATAAGGATACGTGCTGCTCTGCGGAATGCCTTTGCGAGAGTATCTTGCAGCGAGTACCTATTATACCTCACGCGAGACAGGTCCTCGCGAATTGGGGTTGGCGAGATTGGAGAGGAGAATATGATGCTACCAGAAAGAACGAAGAATAGATGGGCCTTGTGGTCATCTGGCAACGGCCGAGTAATACTCATTGATTCTGCGCCATGGACGATGACCTCCGAGTTGCCAGCATGTGTCTCCGCTGGTTCCACGTTATCTTCCGCATCCACCAGCAGGGCAGTTTCCGAGCCCCTAGTTCGTGAAAACAACTCGAGGAACCTTTGACGGTGTGATGCTGTTGTGCCATATTAGCAAGCCTGCACTGGGCTCTCAGGGCGCTTCTTTACTTGCCAGAGAGACAATTGTGAGTCTTCGTCGATGCAGGAGTGCAGCGGCTAATTTCTTTCCTGCACCAGTTCAAGGCTGTTGTGCAGTCCCTAAAAGCCCAAATACAATCTTGCTCTTCGGAGGCAGAGCGGCTTTTGTCGGATGGAAACTTCAAGTCCAGGCCGGATCTGATCAAGTCAGCTGCGGTGCCAGAGCCCTCTGAGAGGCCACAAAGGACGATGGTCAGTCCGGGAGAATCCTTGGCTTTGGTGCGTATGACCCTGGCGGCTGCTGTCTCAACACGATTGACAAATTGCATATCTACAATGATGTACTGATGCTGAGTATCGGCAACATCCTTGGCATTCACCTGGGCACTAAGCTGGGCCTCGACTGAAGGAATAACACCAAAGACTGCCGTACGATTAATACGAGGGTATTCTGCTGATATGGAATGCTCTGTACTTACAGATGTAACCGTTCAAGTGCACCAACCGAATTTGTGGATGCACTCTGGCTTCGTGTTCACCAATTCCGGACTCTTCGGGATCAGTGTCCACGACTTTCGAGTACGCAGCGCTGGTTGGCGTTCGGTGCAGATGATGATTGATAGATCTGGCGTGCTGATCGAAAATGGTCAAATTACGATCCACGTAGCCCGCCCGTGCTCTCTGGTAGCTTGTCAGCCCTCGACTTCTCTTGGTCTGAGTCGGAAAGGAAAATCCAAAACTCACGAGATCCCAGCACCCCCAGCCGGTGTATACGACGATCGCAGCAGCAATGCCGATTCCTACGCCGGGAGCGAATCCAACAAACGTACAGCCTAGAAGAGTAGCCATCACAACAAACCATTCTGACCAAATCAACATTTTGGCCGATTCCCATACAGCTTCCAGAGTGAGTTCAATGCCCAAGAACAGCACCAAGCCGGATGCCAGGATTGTGGGAATGTACAACAATAAGTACGATGAAACAAAGAACAAGACGATTGTGAGGAAGATGACAACACCGGCCTCGATCCGATGTCCCCCAGCTCGGGTGAAGAAGACGGAGTACGAGAGTTGCTTCATTGTCATGTTAGCTTTTGTGTTTCACCTGGCTATGCCCTGATCTTAGGATACAAGCACTCAACTTACCAGGATGTTTGGTAATGATCCGCATGCTCCGGCTAAGATGTTCGCAGCACCCTGTCCCATCAACTCATGATTCCTGGTTGTGTGAATTAGCGACCTTTTCGCATGACGGATATTGCAACACTTCACCGAAAAAATGATGAAGAAGCAAGACTGCCGTGGAACTAACATATTGTACGGGACATCAAGTGCCAAGGCAAGGGCCGGGATGTAGACGGGCAGGTTCAGCACCCCGATGACTACCAACAGAACGAAGTTCGTGACCGCATGACCAAGAGCAGACATGTCAACTAGGCGGAAATCAAAGAGACTCCAATAGTTGATTGCATCTGTAAGATCCATATTCGTGCCACCAGGTGACTGTTCAGCGCTGAACAACCACCCGTTATCGGCAAGGCCTTGAAGACCTCCCAGCTTCTCGATGCCCAGGCCTCCGACAATGATCCAGAAAACAGCTGCAATAGCAAAGAAGTATAGGGGAACGTAGTAGGGATGCTGCACCGCTCCTCTGGTGAGTTTGTTCAGTGTATCTGAGCGCACTGAATGGCAAAGAAAGATGATGGGAAGAAGTGAAGCCATGAGAAGAGGCACATGCTGGCTGCTGAAAAGAATCGAGCCCGCGTTGGACAGTGACATGTGTTGGTCCACGGGCAGAGGAAGCTCGAGGCCAAGAATAAAGAGAGAGACACCGATACCGCCGATGGCACCCGTAAGAACTGTTTGGGGAAAGTACGATATCTACCAATGAAAATTAGATTCATTCCGTACTGTCGCACGCCTGGCCGTTCATTGCGCTACTCACAAACCGACCAAACCCAAGAGCGCCAAGGGCAAGGAAGACAATTCCAATCAAGAAACTAGACAGTGAGTAGGCCACCATGACGGTTGGTACGACTGACGGACTATCGTCGCCCAGCGCATTCCGGATGTCTGTGGCAACACCACGCATGAACGGCAGCACTTCGATCAACATTGCACCAAGAGCACCGGGGAAAAGAGAACCACCAAGTGTCATGACAACCTGATTGGCAATCGTGCTGTACCCGAGATCAGCGTTCTCCGCATAACCTAATGCAATCACACTCACCTCATCACATATGTCGACATCGACTTGTTTTGCAGCCCTAAGAAGGCATTCCCGTCCCGTGGGAAGACGAGAAGCCCCGTTGAGACTGTATCCAGAACATTGAAGAGTGTGCCGAGCAAGATGGACGGTAAACCCCTTTGGAGGCGCCGAAGAGCCTCACGCGTAACCATGATGACGGTCCTGATGGAGGTGAAGCGCCTTCGGTGCGCTTCTGGTGGTGATGGGGCTAAGCATGAGGTTTTTCAACCTGTCAAAAGAACGTGAACAAAAGTTCTTTTTTCAAAGGCGACTAGGCCAGGTTTCGACCAGTCCGTCCCCACGTAAGGAGGAGAAGCCCCGAGTTGACGAGAGCAACCCCCCACAATGAGGGATATGTCCCGTGTTGGAGCCGCAGGGTCTCCAGTGGGCCGTTGTCGGGTAGGATCCGTACTATTACTGCGGGCTCAAGGAGCCCCAGGAGATGCCTGGTCGATCCCTGCAATGGTCCTGCAAGGGCCCGCGCTAAGCTCTGTGTCATGAGTTGGGCAGACTTGATTGAAAATTTCGCAGTCAATGCATGCTTTCGGTACGGCAGTCTGCAGGGACGACTAGCTCAAATCAGGTTTTTTATTAGGTAGGCACCTACCGTACTATAGTAATATGAGGAGGGCATTAGCATACTTTTTTAATTAGATGAAATTTACTGATTGTAGTGCTTTGACCCTACTTATAAAAACCCCTTACCTGCAGCTACCTACTTAGAAACTTCTCCTTCTTTTTTTTTCTAGGTATTACCCCTATATATAAGTATATACCCCCCCCTTTATATTTCCTTTTTTTTTATATTCTTCTATTATTTACTTTTTATATTTTTATATAATTATATATAAATATTAATATATTTATATAGAACTATTTATAATACCTCCTAAGATTATAGTCCCGTCTGCTATTGATAGCATAGAGCTACCTTCGAACGCACCTGCAGATATGCTATATAACCTTGCATAGGACTACTATAGCCTGATTATAACTAAATAGTTACTCGAGAGTATATATATAACTTTATGCTTATATATAGATATATTTACTAATTTTTATATTAGATATAAAGTATATCCTTTCGCCTAATATTCGCAGCTATATTCTCAATATACCTGAGGGCGTATATTTACTTATAATTCTTATTTCTTCTATACTAATATATACTAGGCCTAGCGACTTATCTATATTTGCAATAAGGAGCATATGAACACGCCCTTCCCTACCTTTAATACTATATATAGATAATATGCCGATAGAGTCTATATATTTATTTATAGAAACGTATAGGAGGATAATAACACGTGCGAGACCTATCTTAATAGTAATAGTCCGTATACCGAGTATATTACGTTTAATAATTATAGTTGCTATGCTAATTATTATTATAGTATATATAGCAAGGACTGCTCTATAAAGAAGCGTTATAAGTTATATACTCCTATATAGGTGCTTTAAGTAATATACTAACTTATATAGATAAGACTAAGCCTAAGAGCGCTTCTTTAACCCTAACTAAGGGTAGCTATAAGCATATAGCTGCTAATAAGCCTGCCAGCACCTATAAGCGATTAAAAGCCTCTGCCTAAGAGGGTATAGACACGCTCGAGGCTAATATTGAGGCAGAGCTTGCTATATAGATGCTTATAAAGCGGTTCTCAGCTAAGGCCTTCTATAATATAGCACGTATACTTAATAAGCTTATGGATATCTATAATAAGATAGGTACGAAGGTTTTTAATCCTATATACGGGAATATATAGCTAATTACTTATATATAGAGAAGTATAAGGCTGCCTAGGCTTATATATAGTTATATGCCTATAAATACGAGCGTTTTAGTCCGTTGGGTTTCGTTCAGGGTCGTTGAGTTTTAGCATAATAAGCATAGGGTTATATAGCATCGTATATAGGTGCACAGATAGGGTTCAAAGCCCTACGATCACGCATATATTGATATATAACTATACTTAGCGTAGTAGTTGCAACTATAACTTCACTATTCCATACGTATTAATATAGTATTATATATAACTGTTTCCTTTTAATTATAAGCGTACTTATTCGTATATAATAGCCTATAATACCTCGAAAGCGAATTGATTTAGATTAATTCTAATTAGAAATTTCCAAAAAGTTATAAGATAACTAGTCGTATGATGAAATTATTATGCATCTAATCTCAATATATTAGATTTAACTCTTAATAGCAACTTTTAAATAGCAACTTTAAAAATAGAACTTTCGTTATAAATCCCATATAATCCTTACTCTAGAGTTACTTGCTCGTATTTAAGCGCTCTTTTTCTAATAATATCTTACTAACTTAAGTATTATTTATACTCTTCAAAGTAAGGGGTTTATAATAACTCCTACTAGCCTTATAGACTTATATCGGAAGAATAGCATATATCGACGCTAAAATATAGAACAACTTGCAGCTGCAAAAGCTTATATAATCGTATTCTTCTAATCGTTAACTCGGGAAGCACGTATAGCGCGAGGGTACGGACGAGAATATCTCTATACGTTTATATGCTAATAAGGTTATCTTATTAGCTGCGATATCCTCTATAAGGTATATCGTGAAGTCTTTCCTAATAATATTGCTGCTCGTTTATAAGAGATATGATATAGATAGAAAGGTTAGATAACGCCTAGCCCAAATTTCATTTAGTTACTTGATGCATACGATAAATTACTTCTATATAGCTTTAAAATCTATGCAGGTATTAATACCTACTCTCGATTTATTATATAGTTTTATATTAGGATTTTAGTATATACGTCTCGCAATATAATAGCTTAATATCTTAAGGTTATTTCAAAGCTTAGCCGTATGCCTTTAATTATTCGTTCCAATCGCAGTATTAAGACTATAATTACAGCTAGAACCTATTAGTCCTTATTATCTTTACATAAGAAGATACGAAATAGTGAAGAAATTCCTATTAAATTTCGAGACTATTAGATCTTTAGAAAAAGTATTTATAACGTTAAGATTAAGAGTTAGTAGGAGCGCTTATATTAAGTATTATCTATCTTTTAGCGAGTATATATATTTATTACTTATATTTCTAAGGATTATACTAATATTTTCTAGGAGTACCTTAGTTTATTATAAGGGTATAGCTTATTTCACTTGGAATTAATTGCTAATTATATTATAATATTATTTATCTTTATGCCACTTATCCGCCAAGGCTTTGCCGACTTCATATATATATAGAATTCCTACTGCATTTGCAAATAACGTAATCGTTCTTACGTACTTAATAGCTAACTATAGTACCTATTCTATTAACTAGATCTCTAAATAGCATAAGACTACTTATAACTAATCGACCCTAAGCGCTTATAGATTATATAAGAAGCTTTAGGCTATAACTAAATCGATTTAGATGCTTACTTATATCTAAGTATAGTTCTACTTTATTAGGATATCCTACGTATAGCACCTAATCTTCCTAATAGTAGGTATTTAAGGGATAATATAATAAAGTTTCCCCAACTTAAGTAGTATCTCTTTTTATAAGAGAAGTTATAATAATATTACCTCTATAAAAGCTTAACTAAACTTATACTTCTCGATATACTAAGTAGTGGGATATAATAGCTTAAAGAGCATTTACTATTAAAAGGTATTAATATTAATAATCTAATATTAGAAGAGATAGAGAGTAAACTTAATAAAAGGGGGGGGGTTTGAAGTAAAAAGGGAAGTTCGAGATATTATATCTCTATATAAAAGGGATTTTTTTTGATTTCTAGTCTTTCTATTTATACTATTCTATTTATTTCTTTATATACTACTATACCCTTATTTAGAATTATCTTTAGTTTAATCCCTCTTTATTTTAATTATTTCTTCTAAGTAAGGTTTAACTAGAGTAGTATCTTATTAATTAGAATGAGTAAAGTCTAAAAAGGACTATTTATAAGAGACTTCCTTTATAGTTGCTTATAAAGATATTCTAGCAAGTGCCTTTGCTAAAAGCTTCCGAGTAGTACCTATTTGGGATCAAGTAGAGATCGTTAGTTATTATTTAACTTTAATAGCTAGCTTAACCTTATTTTAAGGCTTAGACTAAGGTTTTTGCTCTAGTTATTTCTTATCTTCTAATATAGATTTATCTACTAGCTTAGTCTCTTATTACTTTGCTTTAGGTATTATTAAAATAAATGCTTTAAAATTGCTTATAAACTTAAACCTTTTTAGATAAAACTTAATTAAGTATTAGTAAGTCGATAGAATTGAAGCAAGTAAGTGATAAAGAGCAAACGTTCTTCTTAATAGGTATTATAGTATTATATAAGAATTCGCTAAGGGATATAGCTATATATGCTTTATCGAGGTAGTAGGTAATATATATAGGGTTTTTATTATTAATAGGTGTCGGAATAACTATCCTGCGCAGGTAATCGTACCAGAAAGATAGGGTTCTTCCGTAATACTATAGTTATTCGTGATATCTATCTATCATAGGTTTGGTAGTTATAATAGCCATATGGGCAGTCCTTGCATATAGGGTCCTGGCCCTCCTATTGGTTGAATCGGCGCAATAGGTAGGTCCGATCGGCCCGACGTAGCGCTAGTTAGGTTAGCGACGAACCGCTGACTAGGCTTCTAATACTAGCAGTCTTTTATTACTACTAGTACCTACCCTATACTAGCCTATATTTATCGAGATAACTACTAAATAGTACTACTTATAAAAGGGGCTTAAATAGCCTAATAACCGCAGTTTTCGCACGTCTCGTTATTATCCCCCGATATGCTATATATCCCCGGTTTTACTATGCGCAGGGCCCCGGCTACGGGCTAGGATCCTAGCTACTATCGGACGACCTACCCCTCTATCCGTATCGTCGCCTTATTATTATTAATAAGCTATTAGAGGGCTTTATTCAGCATTAACTTCGTGAGTCCGTCGGCTAGGTTATTATCGCTATAGATCTAGCGGATCTCCGCGATCTCGCAGCATTCGTACGACTACTATAGCGCTATTATATTGATTATAAGGCGCTTTTCTTTCATTATACCTAGCTTAACGAGGCACTCGTATAGCGAATACGAGTTAGTATAAATAATAGTTAATATTAATAGTAGATCTAGTCGATTAGAGACCTTTTAGAGGGTTATTATAATCGCATAGGCTATATCGACGCTAGCAACTATGCTATAGATCTCCGAGGCTAGTACGCTATAGGTAACGCGTTTTGACTTCATTAAGCTATAGTAGATGATATTACTATTAATTTCGAACGTATTAATAACCTTATTATCGTTAGTCTTGTTAGCTAGTATAATAATAAAACCTAGTTGCAACGAGAGGTCGTTATTATTAGCAAAAGATCTATTGATAAAAATAAATAGTTTCGCAGTAGTAAGGTTAAGCGGGATGAAACTAAGGCCTCTATCGAGGGATCGCAATTGCTAGAGTATTCGCTAGTTAAGGGTTCTAACGTCGTTATCTATAGGGTTTTGCTATTATATAGCGACGGATAGGTTGAAATAGGCCTCGGGTTAGCAAATTAATACGATATACGCGCTACGGGCGCGTTATTTAATATATTACTGCTTTCGGACGGCTTCGTTAGTAGAGGGGTCGATAGGGCGTAACTTAAGCCCTTAGTCCTTTTAGCGGAGGGTGAGGGTATTGCTATTATTAATTATTACGATCCTACTATTAAATATAAGGGGGTTATTAATAGCAAGGATCTGCTTAGGTTTAGCTAAAAAGCTAGCTTTAGTTAATTCAGCCTCCTTAAGGGCGGAAAATACGTCGTTTAATAGGCCTAATATATCGTTAGTTTATATACCTATAATAGCGAAAGATAGGTTATTTTTTATTAATATAAGCAAGCAGGGGTTAAACGACGAAGTCTCTATCTCAAGCCTCTCTTTATAGTAGTAGCTATATATAGCCTACTAATAGGTACTAGCCTCAGCAATACTATAGAGGGGTTTCACAACCTCTATAATAGTATTATCAGGGTATTTATACTATATTTAAGCGGGGATTTCAGCGAGGATAGGGCAGGCGAGATAGGTAGCAGACTAGATATAGGCTTGGGTAATATTATAGATCTAAAGGGTTTTGCTATTAGCTAATAATAATAGGGTGATCACAAGGATTAGTTATTAACTAGCTCTTTAGATTATAGGGGCCTAGGTTAAAATAGCCTCTTTACTATTATTAGCATAGCCCTGAATAACGAGTCTCGACTTCTTATAGGGCTAGGTTATCTTACTCTTAACCTCGTTAATAATACGGGAGCGGAAAATCCGGATCCTATTATAGCAGGTAGGGTTATACCTAATAAAGTTAAATACGCCTTATTTGATAAGGGATTCGATCTCTTATCGGGTCGATTGCTCAAAAGGCTCTCTAGGGGTTATAATTATGCTATTATTATATAACTTAATAGCGAGGTCGTAGTCGGATTGCTCTTTAGCGGATAGGAAGGCCTTATTAGTAGTAGTAATATCCGTTTTAGCGAGGAGTGTAGTTAAGGTCGGACCCGGCGCTAGGTTGCAGCGGGGCTAGCCTCGGCGCTATAGTAGGGTGGGAGCTATGTTATTAGTAATAATAATAGTATCGTGGACTTCTTTAGTTACCCTGTTAGGGGTTGCAGTCCTATCGTTATTACTATCGGGTTCTATTAGCAGGTCGGTCGACTAGTAATAAGGTTTAATAATAGTCGACCGGAAGGATTTCAGCCTATTAGGTAGTTAAACTATATATTTATAGCTATTATTAGAGATAAGCTAGTAAGGGCCCTTCTAGCCGTCTTTTTCACGCTATACTCTAACCTCTAACTAGAGAGGTAGGCTTAATATAGGCTCGGTTATAAGGCTATTTCGGGCTGCAATAGCCTTATTAACCTAATAACTAGCATAGAGTTAGTAGATCTTATTAGTAGCCTTCTATATAGCTTAGGCGCGTTATATAATTAATAGCGAGGGCGCTAAATCGTCCGTTAGGCGCGGGTAGGCTCTGAATACTAGTAGGGTTAGTACTAGGCTATTAGGCCTAGCGATATTATTAATAGCTTTTATAGCTATTTAGAGGGCGACGTCGGGGTTAGTAGAGGGATCTTCCGCCTGGATAATCTCATAGGCCTAGCGTAATAGCTTATAGTATTATTCGACCTTCCCGATGCTATTATAAGCCTTAACTAGGACCTCTTTTATAGAGATCGCTATTTTTCATATAGATTAGCGGAATTTAGCAGATCGAAAGGAGGTGCTAGTATTAGTAACTATCTAGTTGGGTAGGCCCTGGTATATATCGATCTAGCAGAGCTGAAGGGTCTGCTATATAGTTTTAGCGGATATATCCTTTATAAAGCGTGCTGCGTTAAACGCAGTAGCCGTATTAATAATATAGAGCGCAGGGCGGTTGCCGTTAAGATATATAACGTTAATAACGACCTCGTAGTTGAAATTGCAGTCGTTTTTTATTATAAACTTGAACCGATAGGGGCTATTACTATGGAGTTAGTAATAGTAGCAAAACTTTATTAACTTATTAATAATATTGATATCAACGGGGTAGCTAGCGCGCTAGAGGACTTTGTGGAGTCGTTAGATAGATAGGTAGCTAAAACGACGGTAGATATAGTATAATTCGATATTAATAAGGTTATAACTCACGATAGCTTCTTCCGGGTTAGTTATAAACTATAGGTAGCCCTATAGTTATATAACCGGGGTTGTGAGGTCGTTACGAACGAGTTAGTTAGTAATATTATCGAATCTTATGCTAAGTCGGTCTATATTATAAAGGGATAATAAGAAGGGGGTATTCGTTAGCATTATATAGAAGGTCACGTTACTAAAGGGAGTTATAATAATTATTATTCCGAGGGATTCGATAGGGTTAGCGCTGCTAAAGCGGATCGAGGCTGCCCCGGCTATAGAGGGGTTAAGTTAGTAGTTAACCCTCTTTTATAGGGCTAGGAACTGCGGGTGACCCCCGGTTGAATATCGGGCTGCGCTGGAGTTAGGGATAATCCCTCTAAATATAGTTAATAAATAACGGTTAGTAATATATATTATAACGGGATTATTATTTTTATTGACTAACGCGTTATAAGAGGGTTTAACGCGGTTAATCGCATAGAGGGTTGATTAGTCGGCTAAGCGGGTTATCATATTACTACTATTAACTGCGGTAGGTTAGCTAAAATAGGTAGTAGTAAGGAAGGCCTCGTTGTTAGTACTATTAACCTCGTTACTATCGTCGTTATTAATAGATAACAACTAGTAAAAGAGGGTAATAGGGTTATTAATAACGGAGGAGTTAGCTATAGTAGCTACGAGGTCTTCGATACCCTCATACCACGCTAAAAACTAGTGATATTCAGCGGGGTTAGCGTTGTTTTGGACGTATTAGCTGTTCTTGAACTTGCTATAGGCCTTATAGCAATCGTTGTTAGTATATTTCATCAACTAATAGCCGGGTTTGCTATAAACGTAGCACTTTTTAGCTCTTGCTGCGTTATTAAGGCTATTACTAACTATATGGGGTCTAAAGCGATTCTTTCAGCCGTTGCTATAATAGGTATAGTTAGTCTAATAGACCCTAGTCCTATCGTTATTTTCAGCGATATATTATATTATAAGCCGGGTCGTCGTTAAGATCGCTAAATATAACTAGCTAAGGACCCCTTCTATTGACTCAGCAGGGTTGAAGAGGTAAAAATAGCATTCTTTAACCCCTTAGTAAGCGTTAATAATATAGTCCCGTAGGATAAGATCGGAGTAGTAAGCTAGCAGTAAGGCTCGTTAGACCTTAGTTATATAGTTAATAAGGATCTCTAAGTATTCTATCCTCGTTTTAGAGGGGTTATTATAAATAACCTAGGCTAATATAGCCTAGCGCTACTCTATTAGGTAGGCCTAGCGGGTATTATAGGATTCGAAGTAGTTATGGAGTTTTTTAACTATAGCTAGGAGGCTTAACTAGGCGCTGCTAAGTCGGTTGAAATAGTAATTATAGGCTTAGCCTTTTAGTATGAGGGGGAGGGCGCTAGCAGCCTGCGATTGCTGGATCCCGACCTTCTTATAGATATCCCGAAAGATAGTTAATTTTGCTTCTAATACGTCGTATTTAGCGCTACTATACCTCATATCGTTAGCATAAAGCTTAGCTAGATCTATTAACTACTTTAGCGTAGCTAGGAGGCTATTATAGCCTATATCCTAGTTATTATCGACTGCGCTATCTCTACTAGTAGGCGTGGTTTTTACTGGCGCTATTATAGGAGGGGCCTATAGCTACGGGGTTCTTAGTTTAGCGCGGAAGTCGTAGGTATTGCTAGCTTAGGCGAGGTTCTTATTAGGTCTTATAAGATAGGGCAGGCGTATAAGCGTAACTAGTACTAATATCTTGCGAATAAATATTAGGTTATTAGCAAGGTATTATAAGAAGTCGTCTATATAAGTATTTAACTAGGCTTAGCTCTAGTAGTAGAACTTCGGTCTAGTTATAGCCTTAATAAGCCTAATAGAGATTATTCTAGCTACTAGGTTAACCTATACTCTATAGCTAATAATATAGTTTTTGAGGGCTTTCCTAAGCTTCTAGTTAGTTTTGCTAAATAGTTTAGCAGTCTAGCTAATGAAGTCGTATAAGAACTCGCACTAGAAGGCTTAGCTAGTATTCTTATCGATCTTATAGACCTCAAGTTAATAGCCTATCTATATATTTACCTATTTAATAGATATATTAGGAATATTATCCCTTTCCTTATCGATCTCGAAGACCTTACCCTATAGGTCGGGCTAGACGATGCCCTTAAGCTAGGTAGGGATAGGGATATCGCTAGAGATAGATCCTTAGATAGATCTATCGTAGGTAGTAGGGGGAGGAGGGGGGTTGCTACCCGGCTTAGTAGTTGGGGTAGCTATTATGAATAGAGTAGTAGAAGGGGGGGGGGGGGGGGTATAGTATGCGTTATTTTCGCAATATTATAGCTTTTCGCATCGAGGTCGTTATATATAGGCGTAGAGCAGCCTGGATATTATCGCTATAGTTATTTACTCAACCGGTTATTATATATAGGCGTAAAGCAGCCTGGATATTATTAAATAGTTATTATAGTAGCCCGTAACGGTCGCTTTAATCCCTCTGCTAGTAGTAGTAATATTAATAGCGGAGACGTCTCTTCTAACGTAGGTAGTAATAAACCTTGCTGATTTATAGTAACTCGAGTAGTTATAATAGTTAAGTTAACTACTAATTAGTATTAGAATAACTATCCTATGCAGGTAATTATACTAGAAAGATAGGGTTCTTCTGTAATACTATAGTTATTCGTGATATCTATCTATCGTAGGTTTGGTAGTTACGATAGCTATATAGGCAGTCCTTGCATATAGGGTCCTGGCCCTCCTATTGGTTGAATCGGCGCAATGGGTGGGTCCGATCGGCCCGACGTGGCGCCGGTTGGGTCGGCGACGAACCGCCGACTGGGCTTCCAATAATAGGAATTGCTTTCTATATTCAATTGAGGTATTGCTTATCTATAATAAACCGACTAAGGATTACTCGAATTATCTCCTTATATAACTAGTATTTTATCGCTAGGACGAAAGATAGCTAAGTTATAAAGCATTTAAGGAGAGGAATATAGGTATATATTAGGACTTTAAACCTATACTCGTTAACTTCATAGTATATAACTATATATAATAATAGAAGGATATCGATCGTTGGGGAGGGTGCTAATGCCTTCTTTATAGCCTGGATACTAGCTTCGCATTTGTTCTTCCTAGTTATAATATAGCTATAAAAGGTTATAGCAGTCTGAATAGATATAGGGTTCGCAGGGGTTAAGAGGGCGGGAGGTTTTATAGTTAGCTTTAATAGGATATAAGTAGGAGGGACTTTATTAGTCTAAGAAAGTTAGGAACTAAAAAAAAGGGATTAGTATTAAATAACTTATATCTATAAGGTTGATTATATCTAGGATTAGAATCGATATAAGATTTATACTATATATTAAATAGAAAGATACTAGCTAAAGTCAGGCTTTGAGGTAGCACGAGCTGCTACTTAGATACTCGATCTCCCCTATAATAAGGAATACTATATGAAAGGAAATATTTCAAAGATAGCGTGATTTATTAGGATTTAAGTTATATAGGTTAGATAAAGTATGCGATTTAGAAAAAAAATTAGATTAATTAAGTATAGGTGCGATCTTATCTATGCATATATAATTATAATATAATATTTAGTTACGTACTAAAGAGAGCGTGAGTATAGTGACCTAAAGTAGTTAGAATTTGATTTGAGCCAGTCGTCCCTGCAGACTGCCGTATTTCGGGGCGAAACTCGGGTGGTCAAGCTGATCGGCAACTCCTCAAGAGCGACATCGGCCGGTCTGTGGGTTCGAGATTTCCCCTTGGCTCGCTGACTTAATTGCTGATGAACGATTGAAGTTCTCGCTCTGCCAAGCGCGGCAGGGGATAAACTGGCCCATGAGTCTTACATGTAAGCGCTGGACTTCTTTTTTATTTCCCACAACGAATGGAGTTGATTTACGAATACGAGGATTTTCCCAGACACCAGACCATGCTGTGTTTACAGATCTGTCTCGAGCTTTCCCAGACTCTTGCCCAAGTACACAACAGTACTGTCAGCATCCAGAAGATCCTTCAAGCCTTTTTGTAAGCTACCAGCAACCGACTT
Organism: Colletotrichum sansevieriae; assembly: GCA_026260285.1. NCBI lineage: Eukaryota > Fungi > Ascomycota > Sordariomycetes > Glomerellales > Glomerellaceae > Colletotrichum > Colletotrichum sansevieriae. The sequence goes on along the minus strand of JAOQIF010000222.1, from coordinate 43,951 downwards.
GGCCAGCTCCGTTGGCTCGCTGCCGACCTCACCATCGTTGAACACTTCGCTCATGAACATGACTTCCTTGCTCTCGCCCGTAACGAGAGCCTGGGCGCTCTGTCTCCACGCCAGGTGGCGCGTCAAGACAGTAGAACCTTGCGCGTAAAGGATTTCCTGTGCATCTACCTTTGCAGGTTCCGCGTCAGGAGCATCGAGAGGCACAAACCTGTCCTCGTCCACCTTTGCAACGCGCAGTTCCAGCGGCTCCGGCTTGTTCTCGAGTTCGGCAAGGTCGAAGGCGCCCGCCGTCACAGCATATTCAATGCTCACGCTGTTGTAAAAGTCCACAGCAGGGGACAGAGGCCGCGGCGGCTTCTTTTCCTTGAGAACCCTCTTGATGAGGCTCTCATTCGATTGTGGGTACTTCTTAGAAGAGACGTTGGCCACTCTCTTGAGCTCGTTGCGGTAAAGCGCGATACGCGGGTGTGACTGGGCGTTGGCGTATTTGTTGGACGCAAAGCTTTGAACTGTTTCGTCGACCACATTCTGTAAGAAGGACGAAATTGGTTAGCGACGATGATGGCTCACGAGGTGAGTGCAAGGCGTACCTGGACGTGGGCCGCAACCTTCGGGTTCTCGCGGCTGTTGTCAATACCCTTGACGATGACGACTACCACTTGCATCTGCGGGAGCAGCTCCGCCACCTCGCTAGAAATGAGAAATCGTGACATGTTTCTTGGTTCCGTTCTCGGTCCTATGTTGTTTAGTTGTTGAAATTAGGCGCTTCTCGGCTCTATGGGCTGAAGAGTTTGAGGCCGGGAGAAATTCTCTAGCGGCACGGGTCTTTTAAGAAATTATCATGCCCTGTCAGCCCTGCACAATAAACGGATCCAGGTCAGTCCAAACCCTCGCGCTTATGCAGCTGATCCGTCCCGCGGCTCAGCTAGCTTCCTAACCGCCTTTACCATCGTGGACTTCACGGCCGGTGCTCCCCCGGCGATGCTGGACTCTCCGCCCGCGGACCCTGAATACCACATCCGAGAAGGATCTAACCCCTGCAGCGGATGGGGTCTTGTTGGACATGGTTGCAGCGGAATGAACTACAGGTCATTTCATTACCTAAGAAATACAAGCTTTGCAACGACTTGGCACTGCCCTAGCACGGAAACCCGCCGGTCATCGTTTGAATAGCTCGATCGCGATCATGTCGCGAGGCGGCTGGAACAAGGCCGCAATGCTTTTTTTTCTCGACGTCAATTGGCCATGAGACAAAGACCAAATGGTTTTCTTCCGATTGCATTTAATCCACTTCGCGTATATCAGCTGATGCGTGCGTAATCGGCCAACTACCTGCCGATTTCATTGCGCAATTTAACAAATCAGGTACATCGAATAACCGGAGCCAAACCGGACGAGATGGCATTAAGGAAGCTGACGCTCATTACGTTCCCCAAAATAAAGCCTTCTTCATTGATTGTGTGCTTTATTTCACATCTAAAGTGACTTGTGTCACGTATAAAATTGCTCTCAGAGTGGTCTTGGACTCCTGCAACGTAAGTTTTCGAAACGCAGGCTCCATCAAGCTTACCTGCTCCACAGAGCTGCCGTTGTGACCTTTTGATGCAGAAAGGTCCTTCCAGGTCTCAGGCAGCAGGTCTACTACCATGCCGTTTGTGGCTCCTCCGGTGCTAGGGTTGAGAAGGATTCTGCAACGGAACTCCATGATGCGAGGATGTGAGTGACCACCAGATATCGTGAGGGTGCGGCAGAAGGCAGACACGGACTAAGCGGCATCTTGCGAGTATTAATAACAAATGGCAAGGATATAACTCATTATGAGGTGCTACATATAAATAATAGCCCGATCCGGCATCTGAGATGTCCATGTCTGGATGGGTACAGTCAGTCTTAAGCTTCACCAAGCGATCAATTGTTGAGATCTCAGATAATGTCTCCGCCAACCGTTCCCTCTCTGGAGGTCACAAAGTCCGCGTGGCCCAGTGACCAAAAGGTCCGGGCAACCCATGAAGCCCAAGAGTTCCAACGGGCGTTCCGGCTAGCCAATGGATTCCGGTCTAGAAGCACCCCTAAGGGGCTCTTTGCAATTTTCTCCAACTATGCCGTCATTGGATTATGCGTCATATTATCGGAACAGGACTGGAGTCACCATCCTAAAGGAATGGCGCTGGCAATCTACGTCGTTGCCTGCCTCGTCATCACGTCGAGGATGCGTGGCTTCGAGAACCTCATTCATGAAGCGTCACACTACAATCTTTTCAGCTCGCCTTCCACGCATTATACACTTCAGTTTCTCTATTCATTTCCTGTCCTACGTGTTCTGGAAGACTATCGGCGATCCCATCTCATTCATCATCAACACCTCGGAGATCCCACCAGAGACCCAGATCTCGTCCGCATAGTCGACCTTCAACTTTACAAGATTGCTGAGAACCCCGTTCATTACCTATTCACGCTTCCATTCTCAGGCTATATTCACTGGGAATACGCCAGTACTACCTTTGTAGAGTTCTGGACCTCGTCGACGGCGTATCCCAACAAGCTCGGCTTCTGGGCTTCAATAATCGCTGGTATTTACTGTAGCGAATCATTCGCCCGGCTCATGGTCTTGTACTACATGGTCCCTTTCTTTCTACTCCTACCAGTCCTGAGATACTGGGCTGAAGCATCGGAACACATTGGTATGGACATGACTGGGAAGTTTGGAAACTCGAGGTCCAATCTTGGCCTCTCACACAAGTGGTTTAGTAAGTACACCGAACTTTCCTCGTCGCATTTTCCAGTGGAAACCGAATCTGACTAAATAACTAGTGCATCCCCACAACGACGGATATCACGCTGTGCACCATCTGCACGCTCAGGTCCCGTTCCACCAGCTTCCTAATGCTCATGAAGCTTTGATGAGGGATTCCAAAGGGTTTCGGGACAGGACGGTTGTTTCCAGCGGCTTCGCCGAGACATTCAAGCAGATGGCGACAAAAAAGACCATGATGAAGCCTGTTTCTATAAACTAGCACCGGAAGACGACTGCCCAGTCGCCACGAGGATGAACAAAAGGTCTCTCCAACCTATATTCAAAGAAACATGCCTCTGTTTGCTATCTTCTGGACATCATTAGCTGTCATAGAATAGGCCCATGTTCGAAAACATGAGACAGGCACCTGTGCGTATTCTTCCTACTTTGGACCTTGACTTCGTTCGCATTTCAGACAACCTGGATAGGATATGTCACATGTGAACGTGAGCCCGGCCGGCTCGCTGGGCGCGGAACACCGGCTTAAATGATGCCTACACCGGTGCATGGAAGCCGCGAATGGGGCCGAAAGTTGGGGTGTCGGATTTCAGTAACCTCCCGGAGTTTCGACAGTGAAGAGAGGCAGGCAGAATGAATGAAATTGATTTCCAATCATGATAATTTTAGAGTAGCTTTACCCTGATCCTCGCCGAGCCGTACAACTAATCCTGGATTGGATCAAGCTTACGACTATGGCTTTTCAGCACCTCAGCGCTTTTCTGCAACCTTTTCCTGGCTTGGGGTTTCCGTCCATCCTTCACGGCCAAAAGGTTCCTGTACGCCACCCGCCGTAGTTCCAATATTGTGTGGAACGCCATCGATGTCAAGAGATCCTGCAGTATTTGCCCGCGAGAAAATGACACCCGGTACCACGGGATAGGCACCTTCAGATATCTTGGTTGCAGGGACCAGCACATTGAACCATCTTGGCATTACAAGACCCACCAGCGAGCTTACCAGGACCATATGCATGAACGTAAAGCCGGCAATGTGAAGCGGGTCCCACCTCTTATCGGCATAGAAGTCGGGATACGAGAAGGAAAAGATGATGGCAATAATAGGCCCCGTGTTGTATTTCAGGATGAATGGCCAAATGGCCGGGATTCTCCATTGGCCACCCGTGCAGATGGTGGCGTTTAGATCCCGACGAAGTTGGTTACCCTTATGGACGATATGAGTACAGTGGCAGTCAGGATGATGTCAAAGGCTTACGTACCGAGTAGGAGCTGAGATACCAGAACTTCCGCATATATGCGCCCTTCCTGAAAAAGTTGGGACAGTAGGCAGTCGGATCTGAAGCAAGGACGACAGATGAAATGCCTCCGACAATGAACATGCCAAACCCCACGCCCGCTCCCGCCTCAGGGGAGACAGATTGGGCGACAATGAGACCAATAACGGTACCTCCAATGTAGCCGAAGATGTTGTACAAACACCACGACAAAAGGCCGCATTGGTCGATCACATCGCGGTAGCGGTAGAGCGTGGTTGCGCAGACAGCTTCGCACCAGACGATCCAGAAGAGTGCCAAGTAATTAATCCAGGTATCTGCTGCGTCCACAAGAGCGTATCCAAACTCGGTGCAGAACATGAGGGATATGAGGAATGAGACGACCACGATAACCGTCGAGATGTACGGACGAGGCCATTTCTTTCCCCAGTCAGTATCACAGACCATGGTGACGAATGCCTCGAGGAGGGCAAAGGCGGAACCAAGACCGAGAATGAAGAGCGTTGCGAAGAAAAGCACACCCCAAAAGTTGGCACCGGGCATCTCGGCAATAGCTTCCGGGTAGGTTAGAAAGCCGACGACAAAGGTGTTGAGTCGATCGCCGGTGTCGGGATGCATGCCGAGGTAGCCGACAACGCCAAATACCGACATGGAGCCGAGTATCTCAATGAGCGAGTTTGAGAGGCAGATAATCAAAGCATCCTGGACCGCGTTGGAGTATTTGTGGTTGTATGAAGCGTAGGTGGTGTAATATCCCATGCCAATGCCGGTGGAGAAGAAGACCTGTCCGCAGGCCTCCTGCCAAATCGTTCCAGAGGCGAGCTTGCTCCCATGCCATTCCGTCCAGTAAATGCGAAGTCCTTCGACGGCGTTTGGCAGTGAGCAGCTGCGTCCTATGAGGACAATCATGAGAATGAGGGGCATTGCCATGGTGAAGTACACGACGCGACCCGTGAGCCCGATACCCTTGAACATGCATAACCATACCACGAACCAGGTGAAGAGGTTCCAAAGCACGATCTCTGTGTTCATTCCCATCCCTGGGTATTCCGTATAATCCTGGACACCAGAACCATCGGCCGTCAGGTTGCCTGGTATAGGGTCGACATTTTGCAGGACATCGCCATAGAAAAAGTCTTCATTCCGTCCTGTCCAAGGAAGCGGGCTGATAAACGAGTGCCGGAAGTACGACATGATCCATGCGATAATCGGAACGTAGTAGACGCACACGGCGTAGCCGATGTACACGACTCCAAAGCCGACGCCTTTTGCTCGACGATGAGCATGGTGCCATGCGAGCACGCATCCACCGCGGTAAGCCTGGCCGATGGAAATCTCGAGAAGCAAAATCGGTATTGCCAGGCAAAAGAGTGAAATCAGGTATGGGATGAAGAACTGTAAGCCGTGGTTGTTGTAGACGATTGACGGGAATCGCAAAAGGTTACCGAGGCCTACCGCACCACCCATCGCAGCAAAGATGAAAGACAGCCGGGATCCCCAAACGTCGCGGCCATCCTCGGCTTTGTTCGCCGACGGCGCGAAGAATCTGTAGATTTTGGATCCGATATTGGCCATGGCAATGGATGTTTGAACAAAGTCGATACGAACCTCTTAGGCAGATACCTTTCTTGGGCGATTCCAATTCACCCGGACAGCCTTGGACGAAGTTCAGAACAGAAAGTGAGAAAGGAGTGAGAGTGATGACTAACGAAGCGTGAAATGATTACTTGAATGGCGGACCGAACTCTGTGACGCAGCACTTTCGTTCCAGGTCTCCGGAGATTCCAATGCTAAGCTGTAAACATGCAATGCACGGCTAGGTGGGACGGGTGAACGGTTATAAGACTTCACATAGCTGCCAAATCGCCAGACAAACGAGCCAAGGCAATGGATAAGCGGCGTGACCAAGCCATTGCCCGACCACTGACCAAGATCAAGTGAGACAGCTCGAAGATAGAGACAGTAAGTATCCTGCTCGTCACACTTCCACGCACTCGGAAGGGCGGGCTACCAGTCCTGGCAATATTCGGACACGCGAGCATACGAGCCAAGTCTCTTCGCTTCCCTGTGCATGATAAGGACCTGCCCGAAGCAAGCTGAACTCCCAAGGGTTGGCGCACCTAGTACACAGGAGGAGGGGTGCCTATTGGCCAGTCGGATGAGCCGATCTTGGGGCCAAGAATCCCAAGGCACACAGCCGTGCGCCAACCGAGTTGTCTTATCAGCTTGGTTGCCTGATCAATACAAGAGGTTCTGGCAATGTCACCAACTGCGCCTGCGCGTGGAATCCCCCCGCCCCTTGGCATACGTGCTGCAACGTCAGCAAATCGGCTACCCGTGGAACTGGTTTGGAGAAGGTCAGTACCTTTTATGATGGGGTCTGCTTATTGCAATTTCCGTATTTGGGGCTTCTTGGCCATCTTTGGCTTCGGGCCTCGTGACTGGGTTTTTCTAGGTTGGGCTACGTCACACACAAGACATTGGCAATATCCTACAGCCTATCTCACTTAGAACAGTCAGCATTCCCAGTGATTTAATCCGCAACGAACAATGAAAGCATCTTGGTATTGTCTGTCGTCGTCCTCGATGAATGACTCCAGTAGGTTGGTAGTTGTGAGAATATCAGATATCACCTCCGGTTTTCTACATAGGTCCGAGACTTTCAAAGCTAACAACATATCCGCCTTTCTCAGACGATAATATGATTCCGAAAAGCCAACTTTGACGAGAAGATGGTTTCTACGTGGATTGCAAGCAAATCTAGCGTTCAGCCAGGCCTCCATTTGCGCCCTCATCTCTGCTGTATGATATCCAAGGCAAACCCACTACCCCACCCAAAAGGAACTAACTACCTTACTATAAAGGATCCTATAGCTCCCTTGTCTGTCAATCAACAATGAATGGCTAGAGCTGGCCGATCTCCCACTCTTAATGGCATGTTAATTTACATGTTACGGAGGCCACGCCTCGAAACTCAACCGCCAACGTCAAAACACACAACCCTTGTAGAACCATCAAAACCCAGGCGCCATTCGACAAAGTGACTGAGACTTGGGCGTTTTTGCAAGGAAAAGCGATGTGCGTCACGATCTGAGTTTCATGGCAGTACAATTAGCTCCATTGCTGTGAACGAGGCTAGCTTATAAACCTATATAACCTCTTTTGGGACTTCTGAACTTTGGCCTTCTTCACTTTCTCTCGCCTGGGAACTCGAAACTCTGAGATCGCCGGCTGTCTTGTGTGTTGCCAGGACAGGTGTCGGGATTGCCAGGCCATCCCCCCAGCCACTGGAGAGGCTGGACACATCTGAACCAACAGAACTTCTCAGAGGGAAAACTAGTGACTCTCGAGATGTACTCGAGAATGTACTCTGGCCAGGAACTGACCTTGGTGACGTAAAGGTCGTCCGAGCTTGCTTCGGCGATCGCGATATCAGTCCTTTCCATGACACGGTCTTGGGCTCTTTCTTGCCAAGGTACGGCGGTGGTGGCCAGCTTTCCACACGATTCTGGGCCAGCGTAGCGTTCCTCGCACGGCGATTGATAGAAGCCTGGAAGTAGGCGGGTATGCCGTAGGGAATACTTGCTTTTTCATCGCTTGAAGGGGCCGGCCGTGGGACCTCTCGTGATACTCGGGCCGGGGGCTCCGTCGACCGTGTGGGCGCCGATGGACCTGCCTGAGGACCTAGGACGGAGTGGCTGTTGTATATGGATGACCTAGGAGTGAATGTAAAACGAGCATGGGCCTGACCGGAACGTTGGGCTGCTGGTGGTGGTGGTGGGAGTGATACCATCGGGGGATTGGACGTCAACGGGGGTAGATCCTTGACTGGCCGGGCGGGAGGCGAGGGCGGCGTCGGAGCCGAGGCCGGATCCACGGCCCCTTTGGCTTTCTCTTCTGTCCGTCGCTTACGCCGACTTCGCCACCTCCGATACAAGAAGAGTGCGACAAACAAGGAAAAAAAGCCTGCGTGTCAGTTGCCGTCAGTAATTCGGCCCTGTAATCGTCATTTCGGGCGCTGACTGACCGATGATGAGAAACACGATGCCCACCGTACGCCCAGGGTTGTTAGACTTTGAGGACCGAGTCGGAGCAGGTGCCGCACTCGTTGCCGGGGCCGCTGTTGGGGATGATGTGTGAGCTGACAGAACCGTGGTCTGCCCCGATGGCAGTGGGACGATACTTGTAGAGAGAGAGCTCGTAGGAGCCACAATGGGCGGCGCACCAGACTTCGGCGGAACCTGAGGCGCAGTTGAAGGCTTAGTAGCGACAGGTAACGTTGACAGCGTCGTCGATGGTGTTGACAACGGTGGCGGGGGTTGAGTAATGGATGTCGACACTGCCGGTGCAGAACGGATGCTCGTTGTTTTTGATAGCATGGCAGCCGTAGGAGTCGTAGAAGATGTGGCAAATGTGGTTTTTCTCAATGTCCTCGTCCTGCACCTTTTCTCATCGTCGTCTTTATCGCAATCGTGGTATCCCTCGTCCAGTTCAACCCCATCTTCGCCATCCTGGCGCGCGAACAGACGCACTTTCGAAGGCTGCTCATTTCGACCCGCGGGCTGAATGACGTGATCAGTGTGCATCCCATTAATATGAGTAGTCTTCGCCACAGAACTGAATATTGCTCACTCTCTCTCCTATCAAAGCCATTGTAAAGACAAGGCAGATTTTGGCGGTTTCGCTTCTCGTGCTCTTCTTGCTTTGGCCCTGTCCTCGTATGACCTTTCGATCCGTCGTTTGTTGCTCACGTCTAGTGCACTCAACGCTGCAGGCCTGCTGCTGTCGACGAGATCGGAGTCTTGAGCAGGAAAGGAGCTGCTCTGGGAACTCTGAAGCGCGAAGACGTTTCTTGCGGCTCGGATCGCCAGGTCGACTCTTCAGTGGCCCCTGTTATATCTGCTGAGAGCAGCGGGATCGCCTCGAATGAAGGTTTCACACTTCAGCTGTCTAGGGATGCGGAACGATCTGTGGGCCGAGAAAGCTTGTTTTGGATTTAAAAATAAATTGTCGTTACTCATCCCAGCCAGGATCGGACAGTTTCCTATTACATCAGCCGGACAGAGCTGCTTAGATAGGTTGGGATCGTTTCAGTCTTTACAACCCCGCAGGGCAGGCAATTCTGCCATTTGATAAAGTTGTTACCCCTGTGTCGCTCCTCGAAATCCCGCACTTAGTCTGGAGAAGGAATGTAACGTAACGCGGCGACGGGTGTAACTCGGTGTCACGCAACAAGGGGAAGTTGGAGTTTGACGCTGAGTGTGATTGATGACGGCTTCAGAACGCTTGCCGGTCAAGGAATGTTCAAAATTCATTGCCGCGTTCCGAACTCGATGACTGACCAAACAACATCCACAAGATGACAAGCGAAAGCACGAGCAACTGCCCTCCCGAAGGAGTTGGAGAGGCTGAACATTGCGGGGCGGCAAAGGCCGCCAGAAGACCAGACCATCCTCGGCAATCGTTTCATCATAGTAAGATGGGAGGGGATACCTTGGTCAAGGGTACCATGGACTCAATCAGAAGGACCAAAAGATTCAGACGAAGGTCCGACGCAGCCTCAAAGTTTGACGAAATGCAAGATGCCCATTTCGTCACTCGAGCTATTCTTTCTGACGGTTCAAGCGCTCCATAGATGCCACGACGTAGATATGGTCAGTCGCCAGAGGAAGAGCTTCAGAGTAGGGTTTTGTAAAGACCAAAATGATTTTTTTGGGGAGGTTTTTTATACACTAAAAGAACATCTCCCAAGGCAAAAGCAATTGCATACTTCCAAACACGGGCTTCCGGCTTCCAGTCACCCGCAACCCCAAAGCTAAGACAAACAAAGACCGCAAAAGCATCAGCTCAAGGCAAGTAATTGAAGTACTCCAACACAGGGCTTGTTGATCCTGGAGTACGAAAACCACCAATAAACCCGACCAACACGTTTCTTACGACCCATCCAAGTCTTCAAGTGGTCATCAGTTGCCAAGGTCTGTTCTTAGGTTAATCCATGTCATTTACCACAGACTCTAGTAGAGTTTGAGGGCTGAACATATAGTATCCAGTCTTGGACGTGGGAGGTGGCGGCGGTGGGTTCGGAGGAGGCGGATTCGGTGGTGGAGGCGCTGGTGGATTAGGAGGTGGGTTAGGTGGAGGAGGTATGTCAGGTGCCCACACCTGACGGGTGGATATATACACACATCCGCACACACCCACTAATAGCCTATCTTATTAAAAGCCTCTATAGCCTCCTCTTCCTCCTCCCCTTCTAAATCCCTAGTATTGCTAATATCTATTTCAATAATCTCTATATTTAGCTTATAAGTAAAAGTACTACTACTATTAGTACTAAGTTTATAAATAATGCTAAGGTTATTATATATAAAGTTTAATAGCTTCTATAGTATTTAAATTAAAAGTATTCTCCCCTTAGCTAGTAACTCTCTTGATAAAAGTTAAGATATTTATCTTATAATTACCTCTATTAATATTTAAGGTCCTAAGGTTCTCTATAAGAGGTTTAAAAATTAAGCTAGTAGTTAAGGCTATAGAGAGCTCCTTAGCTTTAGCTTTTTATTTTATTAGAATTATCTTTACTAGGACTTAAAGTATTATTATTAGTTTAAGCTTAATAAGGCTGGATAACTATTAAAATTCCTAATAAGTAGTAAACTATTTAATTAAAGCGTTTTCTATTATAACTTACTACTTTAGAATAGCCTTAATAAGCTAATAGCTAGGACTTTAAGCTATAGCTCTTGTAGCTCTCTCTAAAAAGTAATAATAAGTAATATAAATAAGCTTAGTATTAATAAGCTCTAGGGCTCTATATTAAATAGCTCTCTATTAAAACTATTAAATAATAGTAATTAAGATTATAATCTAAAAGTGGTTATTATTCTTACTATAAGATCCTATAAATAGGTTCTAAAGATGCTTATTAGGGTCTAATTAAGACTTTAGGTCTATAAACCTAAACTAAAAAAGAGGTTTCTCCTTAGCTTCCTTCTAGGTCCTAGCTTTATTAATATAAGATTTTACTATATCTTAATAGTAACTAGAGCTATATATATAGACCTCGTTTTTTATATCCTTTTTAGTCTTATAATAAAGCTTTAAGAAGCTCTTATAGTTAGTAATAAAGTTAGAGATATTAATATTAATAAACTTAAGCGCTCTAGTAGAATAGGGGGTTATTACTACAATAATAAGACGTCTTATAAGGAGATTAGCAAGGGCTATAATATCCTAATTAATATAAATCTTATTAGAGGAATATAGAGTACTCGAGGGTATTACTCCTATCCCTAAGGTAAGATTCATAGATCTATTTATATTATTATTATTAGAAGCTAGCTATCCTATAGTATAAGGTTATATTTTATTAAATAAAGCTCCTATAAATCTCTCTTTAGGCTATTTCCCCTTATTAGAAGAGAGTCTAATATCTAAATTAGTTAATTAAAATACAAATATAATACTTATAGGTTTATAAATATTAAAGTTAATATTATATAGTTAAAGTAATAAAGTGTTTTAATTAATAGAATAAAGTTATTATTATAATAATTTCTAAATAGAAAGATAAAGTAAATAGCTATAACCCTTTTTAAGTAATGACGAAGGAAATAATATAACCTAAATAAACTAAATAGATGTAGGAAAGGTCTTATAACATCGATCCTACTACTCTAGGCTCTTATAGATCTACTTCAAGTCTTATTACTTAATATAAAAAGGTTTTCCTAATAACGCTCTTATCTTAGAAGGATTCATAGCTTTACTATATTAATATCTCTCTTAAATATTAGTATATTGATCTTAGTACTTAGAGCTATAATAACAAGGAGTTTATTAGTCTTTATTTAATAATCTAGTTGATCTCGCTATAGTTATTAGCTTAGTAAGACTACTAATCTCTATATTAGTCTTATATATAGCTATCTTAGCTACTTTAGTTATAACTCGCTAGTTAAATACTAATAGTTATAAGAATATATACGGGATAGTACAAAGAGATATACTTACTAGAACCTACTAATAATATAGGAGAGGGAGGATTTTAGGGTTTATACTATTCCTACCTTAATTCTTTAAGAATATATAGCTATTACCACTCTCTTAAAACTAATGTAGGTCTATAAATATCTTCCTCTCTTCTAGACTATATTTATTATTAATTATATTATTATTATCTATTATTTATAAATCCTTTAGGCTTACTATTATATTTAAAATAAATTAATTATATATATATATATATATTAATAGTAGTGATATACAGTTATAATAAAGGTACCTAACTCTCTAAGAAGCCTATAAAGTCTATTAAAAGGAACGAAAGAATCTGCCTCTAGGTGTGAGGGGCTAGCCCGGGGTTTGTTCAAGTTAGGGGTGCCTTAATTATAGTAATCTATGCTAAGGAAGGGAAGTTTTATAGGAAGTTCCCTATGCAATAGAAAAGTAGATATAGGGCGAATATTAAGCGAGAGCAGTCGTTAAGAGCAGAATTCTTAGGGTTTATAGCACTACCTAGATATTAGTAGTAGCATAGCCTATAATATATTGGGGGGGGGGGGGGGGGGGGGGGGGGGGGGGGGGGGGGGGGGGGGGGGGGGGGGGGGGGGGGGGGGGGGGGGGGGGGGGGGGGGGGGGGGGGGGGGGGGGGGGGGGGGGG
>JAOQIF010000222.1:0-31254 GCA_026260285.1 Colletotrichum sansevieriae | reverse complement strand
ATACCCCCCCCCCCCCCCCCCGCCCCCCCTTTTCTAGCCCTCACATAAGTTATAGGTTTAAGCATAGGCTAAGGGCAGTTAGCATAGGCTAAAAGGTAGTCTAGAGCGATGTTAATCCAGGCTACTAGCTGCTCTGCGCCCTATAAGCAAATAATTATAATAATATAATTTTTCGCACCCCTAGTTTGCTTCCTCTTTTTTCCTCCTCCTATTAACCTATTTAATCATAAGTTAACTAATTAATTATAATATTATCTTAGCTAATAACTTATTATTTTAGTAGTGTTTTTAGCATACTCTTAGTCTATATTAATATAAGTTTATTATATCCAAACCCCTATTAATTACTAACTCACGTAGATCTAATTAATCTATTCCCCTCGCCTCTATAATAGCACCCCTTATAAGTTACTACTTGCCCTTTCCCTATTATTTTGCTATAATTAACCCTATATAGCCCCTCCCTAACTTAGATGAGGAGATAGAGTCTCCTCCTCTTATTAAGGGCCTGCCCTCTAACTACTCTACTTCTACTAGCCTCTCTAAATATAAGGAGACTACCCCTAATAACTTTAAATCTATAGATAATCCCTTCTATACCCTAGCTAGCTAGGAGCTATATAAGTACCTTAACTAGCCCCTTCCTATATATCCTATCGCCTAGGAGCCCCTTATAGTATATTATCTTCTACTTATTTAGTATTCTTCTAATATTTAACTAGAATCCCTACCTATACTAGCTTATTTTTAGTAGTATCCCCTAGGATAAGACCTAGGGACCTCTTTATAAGGTCCCTTGCCTAAAGTGTATATCTGCTATAGCTAAGGCTAAGAAGCCTAGTAATATTATAGCTTGCTATAATATTATTAAGCAGGGTATGCTATCCTATCGCCCTTTAACTATTATAAGACTAATTATATTATAAGCAATATTATCTATTATATCTACTATTCTAATAAGGCTATTAAGTCTACTTATATTAATATAGGTATTACTTCCCTACTATTCCTTCTCTATAGTACTAATATTCTACTAGATCAACCCTAGCATAATTTACTACTAGGAGGAGTTTGCTTCTCTTAGCTAGGATTGCCTTACTTACTATAGCCTTAATAAGAAGACCTTAGTAAGTCTCTGCTATTATTATATTTTAGGGTTATTACTAATAGTTATAGCTCCCTATATAGATTAAGGCTTATATAGAGCTCTTTTATACTATTGTTATCTAGAACTATGAGTATATGCTTATACTACTATAAAGCGCGCTACTAAGGCTGCTATTAAGTTAGATACTTCCCTTATACCCTCTGCTAGTTCTCTAGCTGCTCCTATCCTTGGTACCTCTATTACTACTACTACCTTACTTTCCCTCCTAGTTAAGCTTAATAAGATATAGCTATATTACCTCGCTTAGGCTTACTTAGATATAGCTAAGGTTTTTTATAAGGTTTATCTTATTCCTGCCTTTCTCCTATTCCTAATAATCTAACCCCTTTTCTTAGCTTGCTAATATTACTACTACTACTTATAAAGAGTAAGAGGAGTAAGGGGTTATCTTCCTAGGTCTATTGTTTCTATTTACTTACTATCTGCTTATTATCTGCCTATTTAGGGCCTATTTTAATCTTATTCTACCTCTCTATAGCCTTATATTATAATAGAGTTTCTTATTTCTATTTACTCCTCTAATTATAAATTACTTAGCTACTATCCCTCTATCCTACCCCTGCTTATTAACTACTACCTAGCTTATAGTATAATATACTAGGGGTTATTATTATTCTTATCTATTAGGCTATACTTTTCTTTATACTTATCTACTACCTAGCTATCTTAAAATAATTATAGGGGCTTATAGGTAGGCTAACTATACCTAATCTATTTAACTAATAACTTATAATACTTACCCCTACTAATATACTTCTAGCGTGCAGCTAGAATAAACTTAACTTCTCATTTATCCTCTCTATTTTTAAAAATCAAAGGTAGTTAGGGATTATCAACTTCCCAGCTTAGGAGGGGGTTATTTATAATATAATATAGCAAGCTAATATAAAATTAGTTATAGACCTTACTTAGAATATTTAACTTAACTATAGTTAGTAAGACTACCCTAGTTACTTTATACTTTAGGTATAGCTAATCTAACTTCTTATAGGGTCTCTCTATATAGAAGTTAGCTAGTAATAGCTAGACCTTATTACCTACTTTATAGCGTTCTACTAATATCCTTTTACTATTTACTAATTGCTCTATTATATATTAGGCTATAGTAATAGCTACTTAGGCTAACTCTATAGTTAACTTTAGTTTACTAATAAACTTATTAGCAGCTAACTCGTATAAGTTTAATAGCTCTAGCGCGGGCTATACTACTAATACTAGGTTGATATAATATCTATAGGTAAAGAAGAATAGGCTTACTCCTATTATAGCTATATTATAGCTATTAATTGCTAGTTAAATAGAGGGCAAGTAAACCTCCTAGTTATCCTAGGCGAAGTTAACTATTATCCGCAGGACTACCTAGATCTCTTAATTAAAACGTTCTATTACTCTATCTATCTGCAGGTAAAAGGTAGTGCTTAGACGTTATTTAATCTTTATAAGCACGTAGAACTATTGCTAGAACTAACTTATTTAGTTATTACCCCTATTACTAATAATTAACATTAGTATACTATAGAATTAGTAGTAGTAGTTTATAAAGCGTTCTATATATATTTCTATATCTATCAAAGGCATCCCTTCTAGGGTTATTATCTTAGAGAGCCTATTAACTATTACCTAGAGGTATCTAGACCCTGTTTTTACTATATATAGGAGGTTTGTAATAAAATCTATAGCAAGATTATAATATAGCTATTCTACTACTAGCAAAGGTTAAAGAAGCTTGCGTTTCACTTATTGCTAAATTATGCTATACCTATAGCTATTATAGTTTCTCATAAACTAGCGGACTGCAGAGGACTACCCTAGCTAGAAGTATTGCTAGGCTAGGATAGCTAGGGTATTATTCTAACTAGGGTAGCCTATTATTATTAAGTAAAAGTACTTCTGAAATAACTGCATTTAAAGCACGTTCTAAGGGTAGTTTTTATCTATTAATCCTAGTACCTAGATCTAGTCTCTAAATATTAATTATTTAAGGGTATTAATACTATACTTAGCGATCTATAGTTTTAGGCCTAGCTAGGGAGAGAAGCTTTAGTCGCCCCTTTTTATTATAGAATAAGCCTCTTAGTACTAGTTATCTTCCGCTTGCGCTTCATTCTATATATATTAAAGGGCTAGATCCTTCAATATTATTATAGCAGGGGCTTTAACTATTACTACCCTCTTTACCTTACCTAGGGCGTAGTTAGGGATTATCTATATTACCCTCCCTTTCTCTTATTTATCCTCCTATCCTTTTAGGGTATCCTATTAATAATATAAGAGTATATTAGGCATAGCTACTAGATAAGTAGGTTAATATTCTAAGTAGAAATCATATCTTAATAACTACTCTACCTAGCGACTTTAGTATTCTATTAAATATTGCTTTTGCATAAAGTATTCAAAGCTGTTATAGTTAGTAAGGACCTTGAACCTAGGGTAGCTTCTTAGCTTAGTATCCTATATACTTAAATAAGTAATTACTACTAATAGCTCCTTATTATAAATTAGGTAGTTATATTAAGTAGGGGTTAGCCTCTACGAGTAGAAAGTAATAAGATAGCGCTATCCTTATATATCTTCTTAAGTTAGCCACCCCCCTAAAGCAAACCCTAAGTAATCTATTTTAATAATAGTTAGGGCTTATAGGTTGAAATAGTATAATACTAGTATAGTTTAGAAGTAGTATTTAAGCACCTAGAATATATCTTCTTATTCCTTACCCTAGATAAATAGCGCTCCCTTCTTTATTAGGAGGGTAAGGGGCTCTATAACCCCTAAGTACTCTAATATAAATATTTAGTAGTAGTTAGCAAACCCTAGGAAACTTTATAATCCTTTTATTAAAATAGGCGCTTCCTGTTTAATAATTACTTATATTTTCTCTATATTATAAGTAATACCTTTACCTACCTTTAGGATAAATGCTATATACTTTACTATTTTTATAGAAAACTTATACTTTACTAGGTTAAAATTAAGACTAGCCTCTTAGAGAGCCTGGAGAACCATATACACCTTCTGCTTATAGTCTGCTTAGGAGCTGCTGCTATAGACTAATATATTATTAATATATATTATTATAAAGTTATTAAGGAACTCCTAGAACGTGCTATTAATATATTATTAGAATATTATAGGGGTTCTACTTAATCCAAATAGATAGACTAGCTACTTAAAGAGCTTATATTATATATAAAAGGTAGTCTTTTCCTAGTATCCTTTTGCTATATAAATCTTATAGAAGGCTACTACTATATCTAGTTTAGTATACTACTTTACTAAACTTACCCTCTAGAGGGTCTCTTAGATTAGGGGTAGGGGGTAGTAGTCTCGCTTTATAATTATATTTAATATTTAGTAGTTATAATAAAACTATAATCCTCTACTAGGCTTCCTAATAAAAAGTATAGGCGTGCTAGTAGGAGACTTGCTTGCCTAAATAAAGCCCTTATTAAGCAGGTTATAAGTATCTTTTTTAATACTAATAACTCTTCTCTTAATATACTATAGAGGGGTCCCTAGGGTAAGGGCGCCTCTTAGCTAGAGGTATTATACTCGAGGTAGATTTTATAATCTATACTAGGATAACTTAGGAGTATAGGGCTATAATTTAGCTAGCTTAAAAAGCGCTATAAACTTATTATAAATATATTATAATAGTTTCTCTAAATAGTTTTCTAGTTTCTTTACCTTAAGCGCTTTTTTAATATCCCTTAGGCTTACTACTTATATTCCTACTTCTAACCTAGATAGCTAACTCCTACTAACCCTATAGTAGATTGCTATAAATAAGGCGGTATTAAGTTAGTAGGCTTCCTAGATCTCCCTTACTCTCTAGGGTTCTTCTTATCCTTAAAGGGTAATAATAACCCCTACCTTCCTATAATATACCTACTTCTCTGCTATATTATAAATAATATAGTTTTATTCTATCTATAGCTTCCCTAAGAAGAGGTTAGTATCTAGTCCTTTTATTATATAAGCGAAGAGTTACTATATATAGCCTCTATTCTCGAGGTATAATATAGCTACGCCTTTTGCTATAGCTTAAGCTAAGTTATTAGCAAAGCTTTGTAATTACTACGCTTAGTAGTTAATATATAGTAAATAGAGGTAGTAGATATACTAGTAGTCTATTATTATATAGATATTATATCCGCAGTCTATTAAAGCATTAGTAGGAGTATTTTTATTAACTCTAACTACTAATATTATAAAAAGCCTGCTTATATTATATTCTAACTAGAACTATTCCTAACTAACCTACTCTTCCTCTATTATCCCTAATACCCGATTTTATACTAAGGTTATTCGTTTCCCGAGTTAGAAAGGTCCTCTTTGCTTTTAACCTCTCCTAAGTCTAAATATATTATTTCCTTAATAGCTTTTGCTACTCTAGGACTATCTTTTAACTTCTTAGCCTTCTAGTAGTCCCTTTATAAGTAATTAACCTAGTTATACTTAAAATAATAACACCTTTCTTTGCTAGGACCTTTATCTATACCCTTGCGTGAGGTATATACTAACCCCGTTATCCTAGTATCCCTATCTATATCTACTCTAGCGGGTAACGCTCTCGATCTGAAAGTTATAAGCTAGTGCGAAGCGTTAGGAATATAATGCAATCCCTCTAGCTTCTATGCGATATCTTATATAAGGCTAACGTATTTAATATACTTATAGGGGGTTAGTTAGTTAACTAGATAGTTAAGGAGCTTATAAGATAGTACCCTATATAGGTAGTTAATCTAGATACTATCTAGCTATATTATACTACCTACTTCTATAATAGCATATTTAAAGCAGGATAGGAATAAGGCGAAGGCTTTATTATGCTTTATTTTAAGCTCTAAGAGTCTACTAAGAGCCTTGCTTTTAATATTAGGGTTATTATAGGTATAGTCTAGGTATATTAAGAAGGTATTTAGCTTAAATAAGCTATTGCTACCCCCTGAGCTATAGAAGGCTATAACTACTAGCTATAATTCAGGTTCTAAGCAGGAGTTAATAAGATAATAAGCCTCCTGATTGCTTAGGTAGAAGGCCTGGTTTATCCTGATCTTATTATATATCTATTATACCTATATAGCATACTTATTATAGTTTCCTCTAAACTTAGGGGGGTTAAGAAGGGGTTTTAATTGCTAAGCGCTACCTGCTTCTTAGGTAATCTCTAGCTATAGGGTTAGTATTAGTAACGCTAGGGCGTAGCTACCCGCTATATCTCGCTAGAGCTCTATAGTTAGCTTATTATTAGGCTATTATATAGTTATTAGGCTATTAAGTTAGTTATTAAGCTTATTAATTGCTATATAGAATGCTTTAAACGCTTCCTTACCTATTAGTAGTACTTCTAGACTAGCTACTACTAGTATAGTAGGTTCTATTTTCTACTTGCTATCTATCGCGCTATATAACTAGCGAGGTAGGCGTAGAGAGAGAGAGCTTAGATATATAAGGGGCTAGTCTAGGGTTTATTTAACTTAGGGGTGCCTTAATTATAGTAATCTAAGCTAAGGAAGGGAAGTTTTGTAGGAAGTTCCCTATGGAATAGGAAAGCAGATATAGGGCGAATATTAAGCGAGAGCAGTTGTTAAGGGCAGAATTCTTAGGGTCTGCAGCACCGCCCAGACGTCAGCAGTAGCGTAGCCCGTAACACTAGGTATTATTAGAAAGAGCTAGGCTTCATAAGAACTAGAAAGGATAATAAATAATATGACTCTACTTATACCTAGGTGAGAATATTAAAAATAGGCTTAAAATATATAAAGTGATTTATAGATCTAATTAAAAGAGATTATCTAAATTACGTATAAGTTCGCTAAGGAAATACTAAAGAATAAGGTATAGGATTATTAAGGTACTAATAATAATAATAATAATAGGATGATACTAAAGTTTACTATACTCCTCTCCTCCACGCTCTACTCTATAGTCCTCTTGTAATAGGTCTGTGGGCTAAGGGGACTTTTTAAAAACTACGCAGCTAAGTCTATCTTATCCTATCCTAGTATCTAAAAACTTATAGGATAGGAATAATGATCTATTTATAGGTATATTAAACTACTCTCTAGTTATTATAGTAGAGTTAGTTATAGTTAAATACTAATTTATAGCATAGTTAGCTTATATTAATTATCTATAATATTAGCTTCCTCGATATTAATAAGCTAGCTAATAGCGTTAGACCTCTCTAGAGTTACTAGTTCTAATATATAACGTCTTATAATAATAATCTAAGCTTAGCACTAGGTTCTATCAATACCTATAGGGCTATATAATTAGTTATTAATAAGGGGGGGGGATAAATAAAGTTATATAGGGGTAGAATATTATTAAAGATCTATACTAATAACGCTATAGTAACGCTTGTAATAGCCTACTACTAACTTATAATAGCTTAGAATATTATAATAAAGGTTTAATAGCTTCCTAGATACCTATAATATATAGAACTTAATAGATTTCAATAATTACCTCGGAGTAGGAGCTAGATATAGCCTTATAGTTAGGGCGGATATAATTATATTTAAGAGGGGTTAATTCTTCTAAGTTCTGCTATAGTATAGAAACTAGGCTAAATGTGCTAATGCGAGTCCCCTATGGGTTATTCCTAAAACGTACCTCGGAGTGAGAGCTAGATATAGCCTTATAGTTAGGGCGGATATAATTATATATAAGAGGGGTTAATTCTTCTAAGTTCTACTATAATGCGGAACCTGGGCTAAATATGCTAATACATATTAAATCGACCCCCTGGGCGCGCGTAGTAGGGTGTAATATGCGCGCAAAAGCAGGGCGAAATCTAGCTAAATCGGGTGATATTTATATTAGCTAGTTTTAGGTATGAATTCCCCCTAGATCTATATATAGAGTTTTTATACTAGTTATATATTAGCCTTTATTAACTTTTATACCCTCTATTATATAATTTAATAATTAATAGCGTAACCTTTATATATAATACTAATTAAAGCTATTTAGATAAATCTATAATATTAAGTTTATTTATATATAATAGGCTTAGACTTACTAATACCTCCAGAGCCTCTAGAGCCTCTAGCTTCTTATTAGAGTTATATAATCTAAGTAACTAGTCCCTCTAGTAGGATTAAACTAAATATAAGCTTAAGTTAATAGGATTATAGGAGTATATTAACCTAGATAATATTAAGAAGGAGGACCTTAAGGCTATCCTAAATACCTCTCTGGTAAAGCTAAGGTTTTAGAATTACCTCTATAAAGCTAAGCTCTTAGTAGTAAATACCTATTCTAGCAATATAGGAGTATTATTAACTGCTATACTAATTATTACTTAGAGGGATTTAGAATAAATATCTCCTATTAGGTTTAAGCTAGCTAGGGTATTTAATAGGTTAATAACGCGAGATTAATATATATATGTTATATATATAATAATATATAAAGATAAGATAAAGGAGATTAAAGAGCTATATAAGTTTATAGTTTAGTTTCAGGATTATATTCAAGAGATAGTTTATCTTAAGTATTATTAAACCTACTTCATTCGAGAGAACTTTACTACTAAGGGTATTCTTTAGTTAAGAGCGAGGGTAGGGATTAATAAGATCAATTAGCTTAAAGGTACTAGAGAAATATATATTAAATTCCTCTAAATTCCCTAGAAAGAGAAGATTATAATATAGAAAGTAATTTCTAAATAGATTATATAATATAAAGTAGCTGTATTAGAGCTAAGAGCTATTAAAGTAATCAAACGTAATAATAAGTAAGAATAACTTAATAACTTTATTTATACTACTTATTAAATACCCCTTACATTATGAGTAATAATATATTATTTTACCTACAGAAATGATATTAATAATAGAACCTTAAAATTATTTAATCTTATTAAGAGAATATATAGAGAGATCTCTTATATAATTAATCTATTAAGCTCTAAGTTATATATTTAAAAAAGAAGGAGCGTTTAGATAGATAATAACTAATATCCCTATCTATATATTAAAACCTCTTTAAGTATTAAGCGATTTAAGAAAGAGGTAAATTAATGAAGAGTTTACTAACTAATAAGATACATAAGAGAAAGGGCTTAGTAAGTATAAAGTATGCTCTATATTCTATTACTCCTTATTAAAGTATTAGTATATCTTTATTAATAAGGCGCTAGATTATTAAACTCTAAATAAAGCTATTACTACGTTAGTCAAAGAGGGATATGAAGGGGGATTAGTAAATAAGCTTAACTATTTAAAGGCCTTTATAAAAGGCTAATAACTCTTAATAAGGTATTAAGGAAAACTAGACCTAAGGGAGTAGTATTCTTAGTAGCTTATAATTATAAGCTATTTAATTAGTATTACTAAATTTAGGATTAATAGTTATATTCTAAATAACCTTACATAGTTTAAAACCTTTTATAATACCTATAATAAAGAGTCTATGTTTATAGGATCTAAGCTAATACTTATTAAAGGATATAGATCTATAGTTATAAATATAATGAGACTAGGAGGGTATTAAGCTACCCTCTACCTTAATAACGCTATATATTATAGTATAATCAATACCAAACGCGCTTAACGCGGTCAACGCGTTAAACGTACCTAAACGTAGTAAACCTTCTTAAATAGGTTATTGCTTTTAAGGAGAAAAACTTTAAAAATCATAGACTTTTTACCTATATTTTTCGCTTACAATATACACTATATTAATTAGTAATATAACTTTAATAATTAGCTATATTCTCTTATAACTAAGGACGTTCCTTATAATTAAAGAAGATACTTAACTGTATAGATACCTAACCCTATTAAGTTTATATGACGTAATATCTTAGTAGTTAATACCTATAGGTATTATATATTATTAATAAAGCCTCTAAACTTCCTTTTCCCTTAACTAGGAAATATTAATAAGAGATATTAACCCTTTACTACTTCCCTTAACTAGGAGATATCCCTAAAAAATATCAAACCTCGAAGATTTCCTTAACTAAGGAATATCCCTAAGAGATAATAAACCTTAATAGTAATACCCTATAAGCTACTCTCTAATTATAAGGTTAAAAAAGGTCTTAAGTCTAACCTCTTAGAACCTATTAATTACTTAATAATAACAAACTTTATAATAGTATTTAAGTAATATCCTAATAAGTTCTATATACTCCTTACCCTAACTACGTATGCCTTTCTTAGGTTAGTAATAAAAATAAGTATTATAGCTATAGCTTATAAGAATTTTAAATAATATTTAAGTAACTACTATAGATATATTTAAAACTCGCTATTATATAGGGAAGTATACAAAATTACTTAATATATTTAAAATAAGGTCGTAAGGGTATAGATAATAAACCTATAACTATTTACTAATACTATTAGTTAGTAGTATTATTTTAACCTCCCTTATTATAATAGATATATTAAGATAGAGATGAAATAAGGCTAAATATTAGACCTAATACTCCCCTTTAAAGAGGATAAAGAGAGGGCAGGTTATGAGATCTTAAGAGCTAAAGCTATAAATAATCTAGACATCTTAAAACCTATATCTAAACTTAATATAATAGTAATTCCTAAAGCTTTCTTAATACTTCTATTAACTCTAGAGGAGTATTATAAGTTTAGATAAAGCTTTATAAATACTCTATAACCCCTACCTCTTAAACCTATATTAAAGGATATTATTATTATATCAATACTAGAGCTAAGTCTAAATATATCCTATATATTATTTAAGGAAAGTCTAGATATATCAAGCATATTATTCCTAACCTAAGAGAAGGGATAAGGTAGTCCTTTTATACCTAATCAAAGCGACTCTTAGAGCTACCCTAGTAGTTATAGCTAGGGTAAGTATTATAGCGAGATAGGCCTATAGGAACCTAAAGCTAGACTATCTTACTTTAATAAAGGTAAACTATATAATTAGGATATGAAACCTAAGGAAGACGATCCTCTACTACTACTACTTATACTGCTTAGTAACCCTAGTAATAGAGGTAATAATAATAACCCTAAAGGCTAAAATAGTAGAGGAGGTAGCCCTAGCTATAATAGTAATAATAAGTAAGATAACTAATACTATTAACTACTAGCTAGACTAAGAGATATTATTAAGCCCTTATCTAACCCTAATAGGTTCTTAGTTAGCTATAACTTTCTCATATTCCTTCTCTCTATAGATAAGGAAGGGATAGCACGGGTAATAGCCAGAATGCTAGCTACTAAGCCTAGATATAACACTCCTCGCTTTAAGACCAATATAATTATGTTATTTAATTCGCCTTTATATAACAACGAAGTTAATAATATTTATATTAATAGTAGTTTAGTAACTATCTATTAAAATATATACTATTTTATTAATATTATTAATAGCTATATTAAGTTAGATAATAGGAACCTAGCTATAGCTACTCTTAACCTCTATTAAACCTTATTAAGGTATACCTGAGACTAGTACTATACTAACCTAATATTAGGCGAGAATGCGGAACTTAAGGACCCTAATTATAGACTATTATTAGAAAGAGTCATTACTTAAATATTTTTATTTATCATATAAAATTACTAAAGTATATTTAATAAAGGAGAGGTATACTCTATATAATATATATAATTAACGCAATATTTAATAATAGATAGCTAAGGTTACGTAACTTTATAAAGATTCTAAAGAGAGCGATTCTAAAGTATTAATTATTATATATAATAAAATAGATATAGAACTATTTATGAGTATTCCTTAGCTAACTAGTATGATAAATTATAATAAGTTTATTATAAGCCTATAGAAGATAGTCCCTAGTTAGCATTAAATAGTTACTAAAGGATCCTAGTAAGCCCTAGTCTAACTACTTATAAAGACGACTTATATAGGAACTATTATAACGCGTTTATTACTAAAAGAAGCCTTGAGAATAGGCTGTACTACTAGTACTTATTACCTATATTATATAAAGGAGACTAAATCAGGTCTATTATTACTAAGACCTATAAGCCAAGCTACTAATATTACTATTAAACCCTTATTAAGTTCCCCTTATAAGGATATTTAGTTTTATTAATAACAAAGGCCTAAATACTAGCGTAACTAGCCTAGTTAATATATTTAGTATCCTTAACTACTAGGTTACCCTTTAGTATATATATTAAAGGGAACTAACCGAAAGCTAATAAAAGAGGAAGTATATACTTCGTTATATAAGAGTAAATTTAATTATATTTAGTGTAGTAAGGCTAGTAAGGATTTAGATTTATATAAGAAAGATTTAGTTATTAGTATTAATAATAAAGACGACTAAGAGGAATAAAAAGATAATTCTAAGTATATTAACCTATTTACTTAATCTACTCGTTATTATAAAAGCCCTCTAGGGTATATCCCTAGATATAAGGATAAGTACCCTAGTTTTAATATTAATTTATTTTAAAATTCGCTCCTTAAGGATCTAGGAATCTACTCTTATAAAATATGCCTTTATAACGCTAAGCTATATACTAAATTTAAGAAAATCTTCTTATATTAGACCCTTCTATCCCCTTAGCTAAATATAATAATTATTAGTCCTATAATACCGCAGCGTTATATACTTATATGCTTATACTAGTATATATACTAAGATTATTATTTAAGGCTATCGAAAAAGGCTACTAATTATAATCTATTTTAATACTAGTGCTAACTATGTAGTTATAAGTAAAGTATACATATAATAGTTTTATACCCTCTCGCGAGAACTTAAGGTATTTAAGCTCTAAGGCGTTAGAAGCCTTAAGACTATTACTTAGATAACTTTCTTAATTCTTATATACAGATAATAACCTAATACGTATATAATAACTATAAGCTTTGTATAAGTATATAGCTAGTCCTCTATTTAGATACTAGTCTAATTATAGGATAAGACTTTCATATACCTAATAAGCTTAATGTCTTAAACTCGGAGTCTTATATCTAGATTATATCATGTAATAATATTCGAATTCCTTCTTAGATCTATTTGAAGGTCTTATTAAAGGTTTATAATATATATATTACTAGGAATATAACTATCGCGCTATATAATCGCTTAAGTATCCAGGTTAGTATATTATTAGTAAAATAGAGTCCCTTTTATTTAGCCTAAAGTATAAAGGGTATATATATATAGATATAGGTAATTCACAATTCTTTCTTATTATTAATAATACTCCTTATCTGTTAAAGATTAAATAAGGCACTGAACTAGGAACCCTACTACTCATAAAGTCATATAGATACCTTAAGCTAAAGACTTATAATTAATTATAAGTAGCCTTTTTGATATTATTATATAAGGGCCTAATATATTACCCTATTTTTAATCTCTCGGATTATAAACTCCTAATACTTATTCAATTATTAGAACTATTAGTTAATAAATATATAGAAATCTCTAATCTTAATAGTAAGGAAATGCTAAACTAAGGTATAATAAAGGATAACCTAACGCCTAAGTAGGGAGATATTTATAAAGGAAGTATTAACTTAAACAGAGAGAGAGGTGTAACAAAGCCTAAAAGCTTACTAGTAGTTATTATTAAAGAAGGTATATATATTTATAACTAAGATACTAAAGTTATTTATTATCTCAAATAGATTATATTATATTACCCTATTATCTAGAAAGACTAAGGCCTAATTAACCTTCCCAAAGATTAATACCTAAGGTTAAACTTATTAAAGGGTAGTAGAATATAAAGATTAAATAATAACCTTACCCTATTAATAAAAGGATAAGAGACTTATTAATAAAATATTAGATAAGCTTTATACTTAAGACTATATAGAGTAGGGTAACTCTAAACCTATACTATTTAGAGCCCTAGTCTTCATAATATAGCGAATTATTAATCATACGTATAAGGGTTAAATAGTTATAGACTTATATACTCTTAATAAAGCTATAATCTTGGATATATACCCTATACTACTATAGTAAGACGTTATTAAATACCTTTATAGTAAACTATAAATTACTATACTTAATACTTAATCCTTCTTCTATTAATTTCTTATTACGAAGGAATATTAAGATCGATTTATTATGATTAGCTATTATAAATAAGAACGCTCAAAGGTAGTACTTATAGGATTCTATAATTTACTAGCTTATGCTTAATATATTATAGATAAACATTTATAACTATCCAAAGAATATACCCATATATTTATTAATAATATTATTATTACCTCGAAGTACCTTAAGACTTACCTTAGGTACCTTAATATAATGCTTAAACTCTTTACTAATATTAGACTCTTGCTCTCTACCAAGAAGTTATTTATTAGATAACCTTCTATTAAATTACTTAGCTTTATTATTAATATATTTAGACTATTAAATATATAAGACTATATTAACGCAATTCAGAAGATTAAGTATCCATATAACCTTTATAACTTAAATACTAGATAGGGGTAACTAGTTTTCTATAATATATAATACTACGTTATAGCAATTACATTTAACTACTCTAGTAATATAAGATAGCATTACTTATAGAAATTTAAGCTAAGGGAAGGATAAAGGTATTATAAGAAAGGTCTTTTGTTAGAAGAAAAGCTTTAAACCTAGGTACGCTAGAAGAAGTAGATAGCTTTAAAAATATTATGGATATATTAATTATAGATAACGTCTTATTCTATTATAATCCCAATAAGTAGCTATTTATTTAGCTTAACGTATCAAAGGAATATAAATACTCCGCGCTAATCTTCTAGCTAGCTAATAATATTAAGTAGAAGCATTATAACCCTATTAAGTATATTAATATATACCTAATTAACTATATTAGTAAAGCCCGTAACTAAGCGGAATAGAAATATTAGCTTACTAAGCTTAAAGTAGTATACTTAGTTTAGATAGTAAAGAAGTATTAATTAATCTTACGCTTATTAAGACGAGTCCTAATAATTATACTTACAAATTATTTAATAATACATAATATTATTAAGTAAACGTTACTGTAGTTAGAAGATAAGATAAGGTCTAACGTATAACTTATATTATTATTAGAATACCTTAGCTAATTCTCCCTATTATATTATTATATCCCTAGAATATTAAATATTATAGTAGGTATATTATTATATCCACTTAGACTAAGATCGCTATTAAATATATTAGGGAACTTAATAAGATATAGGATAATATACCTATAGGTATTAACTTTATAATAGAAGTATCTCTTAAGAATAACTTTAAGGCTACGCTTATCTAAGTATATACTAACTCTAAATCTTAGACTAGAGTATATAAGATACTCTATTAAAGGATAGATAATATTGACCTTAGCCTTATTATAAATAATAGTCTTTTTTATTATATTAACCCTTATATGAATAATAACGTCTCTATATTCTAAAGACGTTGGTAATATTACTTATTAAAGAAGCCTATAATAACTATTATTACTTTAGTAGAGAATAAATATAGAGAGCTATTAATAAACACCTTTATATCCTACTGTAAGAATATGGCTATAGGCCTAAACCAGGAAAGGCTAGAATACTGAAAACGTAGGTATCCGTTGTTCTATTAAAACTATTGCTTAACCTTCTAAGCCTATAGCTTATAGAGTTTTCTCTAAGGTATATTTATCCGCCCCTAACTTGCTAACGTTTTGCTAATAGCATAGCTCTATATCCTATACCTGCTATTATTCCTTATAATTACCCCCCCTTCTAAAGCCTTAGTCCCTAAGGCGTACTAATAAGGTAATATAGCTCTGCGTTACTAACTATAGGGCAATAGTTTAGCGCTTTTATTATATTATTTGCTATTGCTCCTTCCCGCGCTAGATTTAGGCTGCTATAATAAATAAAATATTTTATTTTCTAGTGCGTTATATATTTTTGAATTTTGAGTATTGCTATTATTTTTAAATTAGTTGCTAATAGTTATATAACTATTTAGTAGTATATAGCTAGTAATTATTTAGCCTTATTACCTAGCAATGCTAAGTATAAAAGGACGTCTTCATTTTAAGGTCTCTAACCTAGTTGAATTTTTCCCTCTTTGCTATCTTTCTTTTTTAGCTTAGTAGCTTTCGTTTTCTTTTAGCACCCATTTTATAAACTTTCGCTATAATTATCTAAGTTTTCTTCTTTTCCCTTTTTTAGTTTATCTCTTTCTCTATTATTTTGCTAATCGCTCTCTATAATATCCTATATCGCACGTATAAGCGCAGTGCTCGCTAAATATCTCTATAATCCCAAAATCCTCTCTAGTAACCTCACTAGTAATACTAATAGTAGTTATCCCCGCTGTAGCTATCTCTATAAGATATATTAGGACGTTATTAACTTTTGCTATATATATAGCGAATATATATAGAAATATATCTATTATAACTTTAATAAGAAGAAATATACTACTATAAGTCTCTACTAGTTTACTACTAGGTTACTATATATTAACATCTAGTAGGTTCCCTAGGAGCTTTAGGGTATAGCTTAGATAACCCAGAATATATTCTACTAGATCTAAATCTAGGAACGTAAGGGTATCCTAACCCCTCTTTATTATTATTATATTCTCGCTTTATTTAATAACTATTTAGTAGTATAGAAGCATATTACTAAGCTTATTTATAATCCTACTACTAGTAGTAATAGCTATAATATAGAGCAGCTCTAGCTCCAGGAGCTCGCCTCTATTTATAAGCACCTAGCTCTTAATATCTTAGTTTATATAGGCTATTATTCGCTACTTCCTTGCTAACTATATCCTACTAATAATTAGTTCTAGGTTACTACTCTTTATAATAGCGTTAATATGCTTTAGCGCCTAAATGCTGCCTAGCTGCTATATATTTATAATAATAGTCCTATTATATACCTCTATAATAAGATTAATTATCTAATTAATAACCTTTTTCAAAAAGCTAGTCCCTAAGCGCCCTTATAAGTATAATATTAACTCCTTTCCTAAGTTTAGTAAGTTACTCTAAGATAATCTTCTTAAGTATACTTCTAATAATATCCCCTCCTGCTTTATTACTATTACTAGTACTCGCCCTATCTCTTATGCTTCTTATCTCTATACTCCTACTAAACGTAGCTAAGAGGATAGCAACGATTTAGTAAAAAAGGCTTAAAAGGCTAAGAAGACTAAGGTTATTATTACTATCTCTAATAGTAGCTCTAGTAATAGGTTAGGTAGTGAGGTAGGTAGTAGCTCTAGGGATAAGTCGGGTAGTGACTCTAGGGGTGAGTTAGGTAGTGAGTTAGCTAGTAGTTAGTCTATAGGTAGTAATAATAGGGATGCTAGTAATACTAGTTTAGCGACTAGTCGCTATGGTGCTGCTTGTATTAATAGTAGTTAGGGCGCTCGCGCCTATAGCTATAGTTAGAAGTAAATAACTAGTTAGATTATTAGCTTTATCCTTTTTCTTTATAGGATAATACCCTCTTTTTGCTATAATATTAGTAATAATTCACTAATTAATATAATTAATATTCTGCTTCTTAATTTAGCTTTTATTCTATAGTCTTATAACTTATAAATAGCGACTTATTACTATAACTTTAGCAACTAGTTATCCCACTTCTTATAAGACCTCCTATACTATCTATTAAACTTATAAATAGCCTCTTGCGCGTTTGCTAAGTTCTCTATAGGCTCCTATATATTATATTCTATAAGCTATCCTACCTACCTAACTAGATATTATATACTATTACTAATACTTTGCTATATAATAATCTCTTCTACCTCCTATTCTTCTAGCTTATCCTCAAGCTCTAGGTATATAAGCGAACCTTTGCTACCTACTTAGTAGTTATCTTATAGTTCTAGCAAGGTAATAGAGAATACGTTATATATCTATTAGTACTATAATAGCAGATAGACCCTATATACTTATATACTAACTAGTTCTATAATAGCTACCTATATAAACCTAGGTGCTAGTTTCTTATTTTTAAACTAGAAGTTCTTTATTAATAGCCTAATAACCTATCCCTAATAGTAGGTCTAGTCCTTATGCCTTATATTATAATACTTAGCTTATGCTTTAGTAGCTTTCTACTACTATTCCTAGGCCCTCTTATGGAATCTTGAAATATATTTGATTTGCTCCCTTATACCCTATACTATAACCCTATTCGCAGGAGTTATATATTCTATACAACGCAGGTAGTAACTATATAGGGCCTCTATTAGCGAGTAGCTAGTAGTGCTACAGTAACTATTATTATGTATAAACTCCGCCTCAGGTAGCTAGACTGCCTATTCTTATAGTAAGTTGCTAGTATATACTTGTAAGTACTTTTCTAACGTCTAGTATATCCTTTCTAACTACCTATTAGTCTAGGGGTAGTATATAATAAAGAGGCAGCGCTTTATAGCCCTCTCCCTTATAAACCCTTCCTAAAACTAGCTAGTTAGGAGCTTATCTTAGTTACTAATAATACCTTCTAGGGTGCTAAAGCAGTATTTAACCTATTTATAGATAATCCGCGCTAACTTAGCAGCTATTAGCTGCTTTATTACTAGGATAAATATAGCAAACTTAGTTATTTAATATATAATAATAAGAACTATATTATATTCTCTACCTATATGCTAAGAGCTTGCTAGCAATCTAGTGATAAAGTCTATGCTTATTTCTTAGAATAGGTATATAGGTAAGGGTAGTAGTTATAACTTTCTATAAGGCTTATGCCTCGGAACGCAGGTCCCCTAGCATATATAGCACCCTATAATATATCTATGGCTAAGTTTAGCTAGTAGAAGTTCCTTGAGATCAACTTAGTAGTCTTATTCACGCCTATATAACCCGCCTTATAGTTATTATAGTATTAGCAAAGGATCTCTAGCCTCAGAGACCCCTCTTATAGTATCTCTAACTATCCCTTATAGAATAGGGTTCTATAACTATTAATTATATAGCCCCTATAATCACTAGCTAGTCTATATACCCTCTCTAATTATATCTAGTAGTATAAGTTATTAGCCTGCAATCTATAGATAAGATTCTCTATTAATTCAGAGGGTTACTAACTATTTTGCTTATTATAAGCTCCCTTATAACCTAGTATAAGATATACTACTACGCTATAATAACCCTAGCTCTAAGCAAGTCCACTTAGTCTATAACCTCTCGCTAAGTATTCTCTATATTATCCCTTGCTCTTTAGCATTAGGTTATTATAGCTGCTATAGTTATAGTAATATTAGCATGCTATAGAGCGTGATACTAACTAGAGACTGAGGCATCTCTACCCCTAGAGCTCTCTATCTAGAAAGGGTACCTTATGCTAGCCCTTATAGTATTAATAAATGCTTTTGAGGTCTCTATTCTGCCTTATAATATAATAATACTTATCTAAAGATCTACTAGTAGTTTACTAATAAATCTCAGCTTCCTCGCTAGGGTTAGGAGTATATTATTATGTTTCACCTCCCCCTCTATATAGTCTAGCCTCTTAGATAGACTATCTACTAGGTTTATAACCCCTAACTTATGCTCTAAATCGAAATCAAATACTAAGAGTTTATATACCTACCTAGCGAGCCTTCCCTAAAGGTCCTGCATAAGCGTGCTAATAACTCCCTTTAGTACCTAGTAATCTATTAGAACTATAAACTTCTTTAATATACCCTTAAGGTAATAAGCCTAATAGTCTAAGCTTTTAACTATAACAAGAAGTTCCTATTAGCCTGCTCCCTAGTATTATTCTATATACTAAGCTTCTATAAATAATACGCAACTAGTTGCTACTAATTATTAATATACTAGAATAGGATACCTAATATAGCTTTTCTAGAAGCATCTATTTTAACCCTTATTTCATAGGTTAGGTCCTAGTATTAGATAATAGTTGCTAAGCAGAAGGTAGCTTAAAGCTGCTTAAAAGCCTATTAAGCTTCTTCTAGCTTGTAGAACTCACCTCCTTTCTTGCTATTCTCGTTGCCCTTTAATAAAGATATTATTAGAGCTATAATACCTAAATATCCTATAATAAACTTATAGTAGAAGTTATAAAATCTAAGGAAGACTTAGATTTCTTAGTATATCTTTAGTAGTTTCTATTTAGTAATAGCTTAGATATAGGTTTAGTCTATTAATATACCTTTAGGTATAATAATATACCCTAGGAACTCTACCTACTATTAGTAAAACCTATACTTATTAAGCTTAGTATAGAGCTCCTACTAGCAAAGCCTATAAAATACTTAGAGAAGGTCTTTTATATATTACTCTCTTATCCTAGAATAGACTATAATAATATCTATATAAGTAATATAATAAGTATCTAGTAGCTTAGCGAGCGCTTAGTAAATATACGCCTAGAATATAGCTAGGGCGTTCAGAAGTCTAAATAGTATAATAGTATATTTGAAGTACTTATAATATATCTTAAATGCTATTTTCTAGCGATCTTCTAGGTTAATGCAAATATAGTAATATATATCTTAAATATCGAGTTTTAACATCTATTTCGCTCCCTAAACCCTATCCAATAGTTTACTAATAAGAGGGAGTAGATATTAGTTCTTTATGATTACTTTATTAAAGCCTTAATAATCTATATAAAGGCATAGGGACCTATCTTTCTTAGGTATAAAAAAGATAGGGGCGCCTGCCTCGCTAGTAGAGGGTTAGATCCGCCCTATTGCTTAGTTATTAGTGATATATTAGCAGAGTTCTTCTAATAAATGCTTAAGTAATAGGTAGATAGGCCTAAATAGAGGTTTCTTCCCTTTACTTAAGTTAATAGTATATTCCATGCCTTCTAGGACTAGGTACTCCTTTGCTAACTATTTATTAAATATTACCTATTTGCTAAATAGCTCTAGTAGTAACTCCGTATTGCCCTCTAGGGTGTCTTCTTCTTCTAGAGCCCCTATTAGCAGCTTATAGAGGGTAATATTCCCTAATATATATATAATATAAGCCTTCTAGCTATTCTTAATAACCTCTTATGCAAATACTAATAGCTTAGTAATACTAAAGCGTTTATATTCCTAGGTATTTATCTAGGTATTAATCATAATACCCTCTCTTCCTATAGAGTATTATAATAGGAGGGGGTCTTCTACTCCTTTAGGTTAGGGGGCTTTAGCAAAGAGTTGCTATATTTTCCTTGCTTCTCTTCCTAAGTTAATAAGGAAGAATATTAACTAGTATATATTCTAGCTTATTATAGATAACCTATTAAACCCTTCTAATATAAGGGTAATAGCTACTATAGGTTATAGTTATAGGGACTTAGCTAGTTAACTACTAATAATATTAACCTAGGAATAGGAATCTATATCTACTACTACTTCTTATTTAGCAATATTCTAGAGAATAATCGCTTATCCCTTTATAGTAGCTCCCTTAGGGAAAGTATCTAGTTTTAACCTAGGCGCGGGGGTTACTAGTATAGTCCCCTAGCTTACTTATTTTCTAATAAGTCGAGTTTCTTAACTTCTCTTATAGATTAGATTGTATTAACCTTGCTTTCTTAGTAAGTACTTAGTATCCTACTAGCGTTTTATTCACGCTTTATCTCGCATATTTATCTAGGTAGTCTACCCTCTTATACCCCTTTTCCTTATAGCTAAAGCATATTATATAATTAGATATTATAGGTTATATACTAGGGCTAGATATAGACTAGTTCTAATTAGGTCTCTATATTACGCTATTAACTAGTTAGTGAGGCATTAGGCTCTAGGAACCCCCCGTTATCTTCTAGCTAGAACCCTGCTAGCTTGCCTTTTAACCTGACCTTATTACTAGGGGCCCCTTTAGGTTATGCTCTTCCCCTATATGCTGTTTCCTACTTTCGCTTTATAGAGGTTTGCTGCCCTATTAGCAATATATCTCCTATAAGTATTTAGCTTCTATAGCTATATCTCTTAGCCTCTATATCTCAACTTTCTAATATTCGAGTTCCCTATATAGGAATAGGCTAATTAGAAGTATAGCATATAGGCCTTAGCCTTACTATCTTCTATACTAACTATACCTAAGTCCTAATATATTAGTAACTATTTAATAAAGAACTATATTAGTAACTATATCTCCTTCTGCCTTATTATATCTAGCTTCTCGTAATACTTTCGCTCTTAAAGCTCGGGGTTAATATATTATTAGCGAGTAAATGCTATAAAGTTAGCCTAGGCTAGGTCTCCTTCTAGCCTAGCCCTATAGTATCGCTACTAGGTCTATAGTGATAGGCTTATCTTTATAAGCGCTTATTAGACCTGCTGCTCTAATATACCACTAGTATGTAGTCGGTTTCTATCTTTAATTGCTTAGATCTAGTTACTAACCTAGTTTATAGTAAAGTCCTTAGTTATAGTATAGTAGTTATATATAGGGGGCTTTTTATATTCTCTCTATAGGTTTCTTATTGCTAAGCAGTTAGTAAGTTCCTATAGTAAGGTAGCAGTTTATTCCTCATGCTATTGCTATTATAGATATATCTGCTCTATAAGGCTTTCCTGCTATTTCTATAGTAACCCTATAGCTTAGGTAAGGATACTAGAGATACTAGCTTCTCAAGGAGTCCTAGGCGGGGTGCCCTATTAGCTACTACTCGCTATCTATTCGCCCCTTGAGGGGTAGTCTGCCTAGTCTAGCGCTACCGAGGACCTAGCCTAACCCCTTAGGGTTATTCCTCCTGCTATATTATTACTAGGGTTATCTATTCCCTTAGTATAATATCTGCGCTATATTCCCTATATCTCAGGGCTTAGCGAATAACTAGTATCTTATTAGTTAAGACCCTATGAGTTATATTCTATATATCTAGCCTAGAGTTTATTATAATTAAACTCTATTACTAAATTATTAGCATATTATTAGTAGTTTGCTTTAGATATTCTAACTAGGGCTAGTTTCTTAAATTGAGGTAGAAGCAATAGAGTTATAAGAGTATAGCTATAGGCTTAACCTAGGAAAGGCTAGAATATTAAAAATATAGGTATCTATTATTATATTAGAACTATTACTTAACCTTCCAAGTCTATAGCTCATAGAGTTTTCTCCGAGGTATATTTATCCGCCCCTGACTTGCTAACGTTTTGCTAATAGCGTGGCTCCGCATCCTGCACCCGCTATTGGTCCTTACACCTACGTCTTAAATAATAAGTTAATAACTATATAGCTAATTACTTATAATATTGAATAATAAATATAAAATGCTAAATACTACTTAGCGCGATATAGCTAATATTAATACTAGCTATCTCTTTCTATATAATTACTATAGACTATATTATTAGACGTCCTAAAATACCTTCAGAGTATATAAGCTACGAAGTAGAGAACTTCCTGCTACTTAATATAATACTTACTATAACTAATACGTTCTCTAACGTAATACTTCTTATCCTAGGTTATTTAATATATACTACTAAGACCTAGGGATACCTTCTTCTTTATAACCTCTAATATAATAACTAGGGAATACTAAAAGCTATTATATCTAATTATAACTATATGTTACTATTAAAGTTTTAAACCGCACTATAAGCTAAATTATATACTAAATTAAAATTCTTAATAGCATACTATCCTCAGACTTATAGCATTTTAGAATATAAGAACTAAACTATTAAACTAGCTATTTATTATTATCTTGATCTTATTAATAATAAGTAGGTAAAATTACTCCTTAGCCTCTAATATAACCCTAATAGCGCCTATTTATGAGTTATTAGTTATTTACTAAACTAAATCCTATATAGGATAAATACTAATAACGTATTAAATATCTTAGGTAATACTAACCTAGAGATAAATTATAAAATCTTCTAAGAGGAAGCTAAGATTTTAATTATAATAGCCTAGCTATGTATAAAGAAATAATATAATGAACAATATTGTTTTTGTAAAGGTATCGAGGGGCTAAGAGCCACGGTCAGGTCAAACTAATAGTAGAAGCATCTAAAAGATAGGATCGGTATTATTATACTACTTTTGCTTGCTTCCTCTAAGATCCTTTATTTCTAGCCTTTAGTAAGTATTTACTAGGTCTTTGCTATGAGGGTTCTATGCCCTAGACCTATAAGCCTCTCTATCCCTTCGGCCTATATTAGCTGAAGTATCTCTAGTTTCTCCGGTCTAGGTATCTAGTCCCTTATAATTATCCCCCTTCTAATTATAGTAGTCCTTACTATAAGATCGGGTATTATAGGTTAGCCCTCTATTATTATCCTTCTTAGCTATCCGGGGTGGGTCCTAGTCTTTTACTTATTGCTACTATTATCTAGCGTAGTAATTATTTGCTAAATATTCGCTAAAAGATAGTAGAGCCCTTGGAGTTATAGATATAATAGCTAAGCTTATAATCCCGTTCCTTATAGTTCCTCTCCTTTTAGGCCCTTTTATGCTTTCTATCCGGGCTATTCTAAAGGGATCCTATTATTTCCTTTTAAAAGAGGGTAGTTATCCTTATAGTAACTTTGTTTTTATTCACCTATTATTCGCCCTTTATCTAGCGAATACTTTCTTATACTATACCCTTATAATAACTTCGTTTTTTATCCTATTATCCCCCTCCTAAACGGGCGTATTACGAGGCTATTAAGTAGGTCGGATAGCAACTATTACTACTAATTTACTATATCTATCTCCTAGTAGGTAGTACCTATTATAATAAGTAACTACTATTCTTTGCTATCCGAAGTCGTATCTACCTTCGCAATAGTTTAGCGAGGTCTCTTTAGCTATTTATAAAATAATAGCTTTTTCCTACCCTAGGGTTAGTTCTTTTCCCTCCTTATTATACTATATTATTTAATAACTACTTTTATATTATCTAAGCCCTTTATCAAGCCTTTATAGACCCTTCCTATCTTTTAATACTTCCTTAAATATTATAAGCACTAAGAGCTTTATTAGCTAACTCCTCGCTAAGTATAGCCCTACTAAGGCTGAACTTAGTAGTCGTAACTATTAGCGTGATTAAGCAGGTAGTAGCGAACCCTATATTAGCTATGCGCTATAGCTCCCTAAGAATACCTAGGTTATCTGCGCCTATCGATGCGATAGTGATTATACGTGCGAGTTATGCCGGGTTCGTAGTATTAAGTGCTATAGGGTGAGTTTAGCGATCGTTCGGTGGAGGTACGGGCTAACTTTTCCCATTTCCAGATTCCTACTTATCTCATCAGTACCACTCGTTTTTGCGCAATAAGACCCATGTCTTCAAGTAGGCTACCTTTCTCAATAAGCTCGCTGACGTCCTAACGACGCAGCTTTCAAAGAGCGATACCTATATATCCGCGCTTCCTTCATAGGAGCCTTCGAAGGTCCAAGGTTCCCGCATGCTTTATAATACTTACTACTAAGCCCCTATTACTATCTTTAAAGTTATTAGTAGTAGTCCTACGCCTTAACCAAATTCTCAGAAGAAGGTTAGTAATACCTTAGCAATAGCTTAGTAATACTAGGTTTATAGTAGCGAGGAGGATAAGTCCTTAGCTATAGAGGATAGCAACTCTAATAATACTATAGAGAGCAATAATTAGAGTAGTAATAGCAATATTACTAGCGATAGCTCTGAGGAGGAGAGCGAGGATAATAATAATAATAATGAGGGTAATAATAATAATAATAAGTAGTAGTGCTAGTAGAACTTCAGCGAGAGTATAGTAGACTTCTATAGTAATATAAGGTTAGATACCTATAGGGTTTATATTGCTTTTATAGGGGGGGGTCTTCTCTTTAGCGTTTTAGCTATCTTATAGTTAATTAACTTTTCTTATTAATCTATATTACTCGTTATCCTACTTATAATACGACTTATAATATTATTTCTTAAATCTAGCGAGGATTCGCAAAGCGTTTGCTAAGTATTCTTTAGGCTCCTAGGTATTATACTCTACTAGCTAGCCTTTCTACTTAACTAAATATAGGGGGCCTATTAGCGCTTTCCTTTATAATATAATATCCTTAACTTCTTATTCCTTAGGGTCTTCTTTAAGGTCCGGGAGCTACCCCTTAGCAAGCTTTTAGCTATATTATAGCTTAAGTAGAGTAATAGAGAAGATATTATACGCTCTATTATACTTCTCTAGGAGTTATACTCTATAGGCGTTAGAGCTTATAACTTCTATAACTAGCATAGGAATAAATTTTAGGGCGAGATTTTACTAACCCTTTATAAAACGGAAGTTCTTAATTAAGAGTCCTATAATATCTCAAATATAATATAATTATACTTTTCTTCTAATATTCGCATTCTTAGCTTATACCTTAGTTATATATTACTAGGTCTTAGCTATTCTTTAGCAAACCTCTATTAGCGTCTTAAGCCTTTTATTAACCCCTTAGGTCCTAATCTTCACGTTTAGTAAGTAGTAGTTAACTATTCGAGGGTAGTATCCTATAAGGGCCTTAAATAGGGATATGCTAATAATAGTATATTTATTATTATTATATAAAAATTCAGCCTTAACTAGTTATATTGCCTATTAGTTATGCAAGCCTTCGCTAAACTTTATAAGATATATAGTTAAGGTCTAGTATATTCTTTCGGTCTAACTATCCGTCTATAGATACTACGCAGTAGAGATACGCCCTTCTATATCTCAGGCCTTAGTCTAGTCTCGCTAGACCTAGCTAGTAATTAGTTTATCTTAATTACTAATAATAACCTCTAGCGTGCTATATCAGCACTCGATCTCTTAATATAGGATCCTCGCTAGACCTATAGCATCTAGTCGCTTAGTTATCACTAAGAACCATACTACTTTAGTTATCTAATATAAAATTACTAGGATTATATTATAAGTAATTCTATTATCTTAGTAACTTTCTAGTAAGCTAGTTAAGAAGTCTAAAGAAATCTATTAGAATAGGTATACTAGTAGTTCTAGTATTTATAGTAGCCTATATAGCTTATGCCTTAGTATATACGCCTCTTAGTAGCGCGGGTACTTAGCGATATATCGCTATATATCCTCTATTAAATATAGCTAATAAAACTTTTATAAGATTAGCTTATCTATCTTATTTGCTCCTATATACCCTAATCTAGGCGTATTATAATAGTTCTTTAGGATTTTATAGCAGAGGGATCCCTCTTCTAGGATAATAAGTCTTCTTCTAAACTAAAGGATATTATTCTTATTAACTTAGTATCCTTAGTATTCCCTAGTATCTTAGCGAACCTTAGCTATAATATCTCTATAGAAGGGGTTTTTAGCCTATAGTCCTCTAACTATTTATTCGAGATCTACGCCTAGTTATAGTATATAAGCTGTTTTATCCTAAATAAGCTCCCTTATTATAGTATATAGGATATATTATTCTAGTATAGTAACCCCAGCTCCCCCTAAGTCCTCTAGCCTATTGCTATTCTCTCATGGAGCAGTCGGCGTAGCACCTGCGTATGCTTTTATGCGGGTGATAGCGCTAATATGCATACTTATATATAGTAGCTTATTAGTACTTATTATAAGGTGGTGCTAACTTGAGGGTGAGGATCCCTTAACCTTAGAGCTAGCCCTCTAGTAAGGTTCTTATATGCTTCGCTAGACGGCTTGGGTATAAGTTCTTATAACTATTATAATTCCTTTAAGCTTAGTAATATACTAGCGAATATTTATTAAAAGCTAGCTAATAAGCTTAAGTTTCTTTTTAAAAGTAGGAAGTATATTATCTACCTTAGTATTTTCTATTATATAATTAGGGCGTTATAATAGTCTATCTACTAGATTAATAACCCCCGACCTATGCTAAATTTCAAAGTCAAATGCTAATAGGTAGTAAACCTATTGCGCGAGTCTTCTGCAAATATCCCGCGCACGCATAGCAAGCACTCCTTTTAGCGCTATATAGTCTATAAGTATTACGAATTTCTCAGGGAGTCCTTATAGGTATTATACCTAGTAATCTAAACGTTCTATAATAGCAAGGAGTTCCTATTGCCCTATAGCTTAGTACCTCTCTATATATAAGAGCTTCCTTAACTAGAAGGCTACTAGAAGCTAAACTATACTATGCTTCTATAAAAGCATACTAGATGCTACCTAAGTAGATATATTAGTTTTAACCCTAGTTTCTAATATTAGGTTATAATATCTTAGTATTGGGGCTTTAGTAAATACTCTCCGAAGTATCTTAAATACGATCTATATCTCCCTTATCTAGGCGAAGGCTCCCTACTTCGTGCTATTCTAGCTTCCCTTAAGTATACTAGTTATAGGGGCTATAATATAAGAATATCTTATAATAAACTTATAATAAAAGTTATAAAAACTAAGGAACTTTTAGATATCTCTAAAAAACTTTAGTACTAGCTATTTAGTAACTACTTAGACTCTATCCGGGTCTATCCTAATGCTATCTTAGGTAATATAGAACCCTAGAAAATCTACTTCTATCTAGTAGAAGTTATACTTCTTTAGTTTTATATATAGCTTAGTAGCCCTTAGGTAGTATAGGATAATATAGAGGTCCTTAGTATATTATTCCCTTATATCTAAGTAGATTAGAATATTATCTAGGTATATAATATAATAAGTATCTCAAAGGTTAGTAAGTATTTAGTAAATATACGCTTAAAAAGTTGCTAGGGCATTTATAAGCCTAAATAGCATTATAGTATACTTAAAGTACCTATATCGCGTTCTAAATGCTATTTTCTATCTATTTGCTTTATTAATTATAATTTAATAGTATACCTCGCTTAAGTTAATCTTCGAAATAAACTTTACTCTAGCAAGTCTATTTAAAAGCTTGCTAATTAGTAGTAGAGGATAACGGTTTTTTATTATAATTTCGTTTAGTCCCTTATAGTCTATATATATTTATAGGCTTCTATCCTTCTTAGGTATGAATAGTACTAGTACTCCTATAGAGCTAGTTAAGCGGCGTATATAGCTTGCTACCTCTATATCCTAGATATACTTAGCGAGCATTTATAACTACTCTGCTAATATAGGGTATATTAGTCTATATAGGGGTTCCTTACTAGGTTTTAGTTCGATATAATATACTACTCCCTTTAGCTTCGGAACTTTCTTTATATTCTCTTTATTAAAAATATTAGTAAAGTCTTAAAATTCCCTAGGAATCTTCTTCTCCTGCTTATTATCTAGCAAGTCTTTACCTAAGGACTCTATATCCTTTTTATTAGAGCTTATAGCACCTATTAGATATATAATATAGGCCTATTAGCTATTCTCTATAATCTCTTAGATAATCGCCTCTAGCTCGGCAAGCAAGAGGGGTTTATATAACTAGGTATATGCGCAGGTATCTATATAGATACCTTCCCTTCTTATTAAGTTATTAGATAGAAAGATATCTCCTACTCCTTCAGGGCGAGGGCTTATAATAAAAGCCTAGTAAATCTTCTATAAGTAACCCTAACTATCTATAAGGAAGAATATAAGCTAGTAGACCTTGCTTATAGGTATAAGCCTTCCCTAGAAATCTACTAACTTAGGGGCTATAATACTAGTAGCCTCCTTTAGTTAGAGCCTCTCGATAAGGTCTTCTTATATAATATCTACTACTATATAGGTATCTATATTAACCTCTAGTTCGATTTCGCTAGATGCTCAGAGCGCTAATGCATATCCCTTAACGGTCTATCTTATTAGAACTAAGGTGATTTCTAGCGTAATACCCCTCGGGGTTATATCTATGCCTACTTATTTCCTAAGTCTTTAGTATTAGTTATACTAGGTATTATAATTATACTTATCCCACCCCGTCTAAGGTTTAGGTTCTAATTGCTACTTATTAGCTATATATAGGGTTTGGTATAGTTAGGGGAGATATAGCTATACTTCTTATAGTTATAGTATTAGGATCCCTAGGAGTCGGTAGATATATTACTAGCGCTAGGCGTTATGCGAGCATCTGCTAAGTAGTTATTCTAGGACGGGGTCTCTAGGTAGCAATCCCTTAAGTCTATCGACCTAGGGGGTTGCGAGCTGCTCTTATAAGGGCGGTCTAGAGAGCCTAAGTATAGTTACTTATACGACTTAGAATAGCTAGCAGATATTCCCCTGCATCTCCCTTCTATAATCTCTTATAATCTCTATATATATAGGGTGATAGTATATATATTAGTATATTTTATATCCTACTTAAAGAGTTTATCCTTTGGGGTCCTAATAAGGCCCTAAAAGAAGGCATTTACCTTTATATTACTAATGCTTAGCTCGCTAAGTGCTCGGTTAATAGACTCCTATTAAGCCTAATATATAATTAGTTTCTTATTATCCTTCTAATAGCACTATCTTAAAATATTATAGTAGTTCTATTCTTAGAGCTCGGGTGCGATATACTACCTTCTTATAAAAATTCTAAAGTCTTCCTATTTAGGGTCTATCTAGTTCCCCGACTTATTTATAAGCATT
The DNA here is from genome assembly GCA_026260285.1 of Colletotrichum sansevieriae. Taxonomy (NCBI): domain Eukaryota; kingdom Fungi; phylum Ascomycota; class Sordariomycetes; order Glomerellales; family Glomerellaceae; genus Colletotrichum; species Colletotrichum sansevieriae. The sequence goes on along the minus strand of JAOQIF010000222.1, from coordinate 754 downwards.
TGCTAATAATTCCGCTATTCTATTTATAGGGTATGCTCTATTATACTTAAAGCCTACTAGATATACTAGCTATTAGAGCAGCTAGGGCAATGCTTATAAGCCTCTTTAACTATAATAAGCTAATCTTCCCTTATTATACTAATAGATTTGCTAGTAAGGCGCGCTATATTATAATTCGGGGGTTTCTTATAAACCTTAGGCGATTACTTAGCGGGAGCTTAGTTGCTTAACGTAGTAGCAATTAGCTCCTATTAATTAGCTATTATAGTTATAATCTATTATATTAATACTTAGCTAGTTGCTTTATCTAGCCCTCTAGCTTAGGCTAGCCTATTAGCTATAGCTATAGACGTCTAGCCCGTTAGCCTATCTAGTTTATAGGAAGGGGTCTTATATTCCCTATTCTCCTATATATACTTATTATCTATATAGCGAGCGTTTAGTATAGGTAGCCCGTTCTCTTTAGGGCCCCTAGCCTCACTTAAAGCATAGCTTCTTACTTCCCCTTATTAGCTTATATTATCCTCTAATTGCTCGCTAGGGTTAGCTTCCTTATATAGGTCTATATGGGCTATTTCGCTCTACTCTTAGCAAATATTAGGCGTAGGTTCTTTAGCCTAATTAATAGGCGTTGCTTAGGTATATAGTACTATTATTATTACTAACCTTCCTAAAGCAGGGTAGAAGCAAAAGAATTATAAAGGTATTAAGGGGCTAAGAGCTATAGTTAGGTTAAACTAATAGTAGAAGCACC